>JAYEVF010000086.1:0-149331 GCA_036346355.1 Rhipidocladum racemiflorum | reverse complement strand
GAATTGAAAATTAAGTTCTCGACGGTATTTATTTATCGCGAAAATAAAAAAACGTTAAAAACTAAAAAGTTTCGAAACTGAGCATTTAAAAAAAGATTCAAAACAAATACAAAAAAAAAGAAAACCGCTCCGTTTTCTCGAAAACCGAGCGGTGACGAGTTGAACCTTTTAGGCAGCCGGTTTTTGGAGCGGTTTTAGTTAATTTTTATCGAAAACAGGTCGGTTTTCACCGGTTTACATCGCATAATTTTTTAAAAAACTTTTTTGATTTTTTTAATTTAACCGGTTTACCAATCAGTTTTCAAACCGATTCGATACGGTCAAAAACCATGGTTTTCGAACGATTTTCGATGGTTTTATGAACCCTGATCGGTTGTCACCTGTTTAAATTTTAGCTTAAACAAAACATTGATTGCTCTTACCTGCAAACCAGTTGACCTCAGTTTTTTTTAATCAACTCGAAGCTTGCACTGGTTTTCTTAAAGTTCTCCAGATAATAGGACGTTTAGTCTTTTATAATTTGAGAAAAAGTTAACCATCCTTTACAAAGTGAGTTATAACAGGCTCCTCTTGATTATTAAGGCACAGGACGCTTAATTTTTTTTATATATATCTTGAGTTTAAACACGTCTCCTGGAATTTTAGTACTACTAGTCGGCAATTCGTGCATTTGCGAATTAGCTTTTCAGATAAAGTTATTTTGGTCCATTAATTTAGATTATACATGATAGCCATTATAACTTGATTCTATTAGATGGATGCCAAATCTTTTCCTTTTCTCAATTAATATGTAAATTTTCTCAGTTTATAATTAGTATAGGTTATAGATCTTATTAACAATTTTAATATTTTTAAAATTAGCATCTAAATTTGCATACAAATCAAATATCTAACCATCATTTGATTTATTAATAACTTGAATATTTTTGGAATGTACTTTAGTTGGTTTTTGTTTTCAGTTTTAGGTTGAACTTTGTATAAAAAACCTATTTTCTATTTTTTTCTTTATTGTACTCTAAATATGTTTAGTGTTTTTTAAAATTCATATAGAAATCAAGTTGCTTATTTGTTTTATTCAATTTAGTTAATTTAGCCTGTACTTGATGAGACTCACTCACAAAACCACTTCAGCTTACTTTTAGCATGTACACATCAATTTTGTTTTATATGAAAGAGTGAGAAAAGAGGAGAGAAGAGAGCTGATTCTTATTTAGTAGCAAGCATTGCACGGAACATAGGTAGAATAGTTATGTACAAGAGAGAAGAGATAGTTATTGTGACATCTAGAGCCAACATTTAGAGATAGAGCTATTGTAGAAGGTGGCTTTAGTGCTTACTCTATATGACATAGATGAGAGACGGAGTAAGTAGTGGATTTTGTTATTGTAGCTGCTCTTATGGTTAACTCTAGCCGACTTAGCCAATGATATGAAGTAGTTCTCATCCACCTTATATGTATGCTATTGCTCTTTGCTTGGTTTCTTTCCTAACTACTGCATCCGTCCAAGTTTATAAGGATTATTTTTTGAATGATCGTGTACATAAATATAAGGCATATTTCATGTTCTAATACAAATTTAGTGTGATGTTCCTCTATACCCCTATAAATATCTATCTTTACTTTACATTATCTACATTCATGCATTATGTATAGTGCTTAGTAATAATAATTAAGAGTAATCTATTTATTCTCAATATCTTCTTGGTCTACGTATCAAGAAGAAATACGCCGTATAAACTTGGACGGAAGGAGTATTATTTATATCGTTAAGCTTGAAAGCTATTTTGATGGCGAGTGTGATGTGAGGGCATGATAGTTCTAGCACTACAGGAAAACCATTATTTTTGAGCAGTGCTTATATGTTTTTCCTCTTAATACAAGTTGCACAAATCTTGAAGCAAACGAAGGGTAAGTAATCAACATCTACCTTTCATTCATGCTTTAATAGTTGTGCAACTTAAAAAAAAAAGCATAGAAGCACGTCTCTATTTTTCGTCGTCAGAAACCGACAGAATGTGTCTAGTGGAGTACAGGAAGCACAGAATTATGAAACCACAGATGAACAGAAGATCAATGCAATTCATCGGCGCACCACACCAACACTACCAAGTGAAGTCAGACTCTCCCTACCCAACGGTTCAACCAAAGAACAAGAGCAATTTGCATATCAAGTTGATCAGGAAGCAAGCGTTGTCACAGTTGGCAAAAATCCTGATAAGGATTCTTATGGGAGGGTGACCCAACAAGCCGGCATACCACTTATCGGTAATTTTTTTTCTATGGTTTATTGTCAAAATGGTGAACTAATAATACTCCTATCGATTGCATTTGCTATCAACCATGGACATGTTGGGTATATTGTTCCTTTGTCCAAATATCATTTGCCGATTTTAGGATGCAAAATGAAAGAAAGAACCGATCCCATTGTACCTAAATACATTTTCCCCCATCCAGCATCTGCGCTACACTAAGGGTGTGTTTGGTTTATGGGATGAGGTTGAATGGGATGGGATGGTCCAGTACCATTTGGTTCCATTATTTTGAGTGAATGGAATGGTTCAGTATCTAGAGGGAATATTTCTTAAATTTGTATCATTTGATCCAGGATGGGATGGTTCCATTCAAGCAACCAAACACATGGATGGTTTTTTGAATCATCTCATCCATGTACCACTTGGTACAGCCAACCAAACGCACTCCTAAACGTTTGAACAATATAAACATTCATTTGTTCAATTCATCAATGACCCAATTTGCATCATAGAGCAATAAACCGTTGCAACAAAAAGAGAGGACAATACAAATTTACTCACAAAGGAACAAGATACTCACGCGGTGGGGCGACGCGGCGGAGGTAGGCGTCCGGCGGCGGCGTCCGATTTATCGTGCCGGCAGAGGCGATGGCTGGCTGGGGAGGCGTCGGCTAGGGGAGGTGGCCAGCCGGGGAGGCGCCGACCGTGGGGTGAGTGCGGCCATGGGAGGTGGCGGCCGTGGGGAGGCGGCGTCCGGTGGGGAGGCGACGACGGGCGCTGCGCAGCGCCAGCCAGTAGAGCGAGGCGGCAGCGGCCAGGAGCGCGCGCGGCCGGCGGAGGCGGCGTTAGGCGTTGCGGGCAGCGAGGTGGCGCACGGTGGCCCTAGCGGACTGGAGGTGAAGCGCGGGGCGGTTTGTGTCACGGAAGCAAATAGGCGAGTTTTTCCCAATACTTACCTAAACCAGTATTTTTGTCGGCTTATATTTTAGTCGATCTGGAATCAAGTTAACGAAAATATAGGGGCGTAGTGGGCCCTAACCTAACCCTCCAATTTTAGTCGATGCGGACTTAAGCCGGCGAAAATACGAGCGTGGCGGTTGTGCCCTACCCCTCAAATTGTCCTCGAAATTTGGACTCAAGCCGGCGAAAATATAGGGAGCGGCAGTGTGCCTAACCCCTCCAATTTTAAAGTCGGTGTACACATAGACCAACGAAAATCTGAGGCTCATGGAGCGGTTTCCCCTAAACCCTTGATACTTCGTCGGTTTATACACCGTGCGAAAATATACGTATGAATCGTCGACTTTGTTCAGTAGAAGAAAATACATGTATTAATCGGCGTCTTTGTTTAGACCGACAAAAATATATTAAGACCGACGAAAAAAATAGAGACGTGCTTCTATGCTCTCCCTCTAATACAAGTTGCACAAATCTTGAAGCAAACGAAGGGTAAGTAATCCTCATCTACCCTTCATTTATGCTTTAATATGTGTGCAACTTTAAAAAGGAAGAGCATAGAAGCACCTCTCAAAAAAATATAGTTTTGCTGTAGTGAAGTTGCTATTCCAAGGAACCATTTCACGCGTTTATGCTATTTCCTTTTCGCTTTTTGTGAACCATGATTTCCCTTTGTTTCCTTTTATTTCTTTGGTGCGGTTAAGCTTTCATAGATTGTCAATTTTGCACCCATCATCGGTGGAGAGGTTGAATCCGATATTGATGCACGCCCCCAAAATTGGTCCATCTATATTTTTTGTTTCTCAACATTGTCCAAAAAAGCTTTTATCTCCTCATTTGCCTCTCAAATGCTTCTTTCATTTTGTTTCTGACGCCCTGGCATTTTTGCCGGATGTTCTTGCTTGCATCACGCCATTGCTGGATAATACTGCAACAGTTGGCTCTATAGGAATGGCCGCATATTGGGATCCCACTTATCGTCTTCTAAACTAGGACAAATGCAACAATGCCTGTCCTCTCTGCCCAATTTTAGGTTTTTGGTGCCGAACAAACAAATTGCCAGATGTAAGCAATTTTTTCTCAATTCTAATGGAAAACGTGGACAGGTGCGCAAAAATATCTCTCTTGATTGTGCATTCCTTTATGCATAAATGTAGCCAAAATGCTGCTGCAATAGTGCAATTTCGCTGGCTTCGGCAACAGATGATGATTTGCAAATGCAGCTTGCGACGATGTTGACGGCTTCCTTGCTTCGCGCCGACTGTAACGTCGGAAGACACACGTACGATAACGCGGTACAGAACTGGGTCGCACAAGATGGCTGAGCAACACAGAAATAATATTTCAGCTTATATTTCAGACCGAACCGGTTTATTAACACGTCCTAAAGAGAAGTCAAAATTGCGCCAAGCAATAATAAATAGGGAGTGACATTCGGATGAAGTTTATCAAATCTCTAATAAATTACACGCAGCCAAAACAGGCTTGGAATTTCGAAATCATGGTTTATACCTCACTTTTTTTTTTACAAATCTAGCTTCCTGTGAATGCATTTGTAAATTTAATCCCCTTCCTCACCACAAAAGACACGGAAAACGACATGTGTCCTCTTCCGTACCCAGCAAGCGTAGTTTGCCAACGCCGCAGCAACGCGCGCAAGCACAGGAGCAGGCGGCCGACAGCGGGAGCGCACGGGCGAGTCACACTGCCGTAGCCGGTAGTGCGGAAGCCTCTGCCACAGTGGGCCACGCTGTTCTTACCCTCGCATGCGCTGCAGCGGTATAGGTAAGCTTCTACGGTGATAAAAGACGCTAAATTTTAAATACATAATGAGCTGAATTTGTAAAAAAAAAAAACAAGGTACACCAGCTAGATAAGCGGTGAATTCTCTAATTTCAGTGTGTTTTTACGAAATGGAACGACTTGTATGCCCTCGCAGTGTCGTTGCTTTACTGCTACGTCTGTAAGAAAATAGGCCATCACCGTCAGTCCCTTCGTGCATCCACCACAGCATCCCTGGCCCATTTCTCACCTAGTTTTCATGTAATCTATGTTGATGCCGCAACCGATAAAATCGTCCAAAGGTCCAGACGCTCACGCTTGCAGTTTGATACGGCAGTACACAGTTACACACACGCACGAAGCAATCAATCATGCTAACCCAAGAGTGAATGTTGTACTAGTACGGTATGCTAAAGTCAACACAGTCAGTCGTACCAATTTGTGTACATGCTGATCATCGTCTTAGCTAAATTGTCGCCGTCTGCCAACGAACTGCCTGCAGGCAAAATGTCCCGTGCATAGGGACGTATGCTCACAAAAATCGCAAAGAATCTATTCATAAACTAGGAGGATTTATCCATGATTTGAAGGAATAGAGGGGCTTCTTCGCAAAAATGTATGGAGGACAAATGGATACCTTGAGGGGGCTGGAAATCTCCGGAGTTTAATTGAGGTATGATATGATGATATGATATGGTGTGGGCTTCATCCGTTCTGATCTCACCATACGAAAGAAAGGAGGAAAAATAAGAGTTCCCTACTTCCGTGTGTGTGCGCGTGTTTTTAAGTACTACTACTACAAGCTCAGTTCCAAGTCTTTTTTATCTCAATTTGTGTCTATCATGTATGAGAGGTGCTTCTATGCTTTTCTTTTTTAAAGTTATACAAATATTAAAACATGAATAAAGAGTAGATGGTAATTACTTATCCCTTGCTTGTTTCAAAATTCGTGCAACTTGTATTGAGATGAAAAACATAGAAGTACCGCTCTTACTATGCACAGTAAACCAAGTACAATTCGCGCGGATAAGGATGCTAGCTAGGGGGTGGAAGTGTGGAACACCGCAGGGCTGCGTAAGTGCGGATTGGTGGAAGCGGCACGGGTAGCGCTGGGGAACGCGCAACTCGGGGAAGCGGCCTATGCACCTGCGACCTGCCGGTAGAAGGCTAGAAAAGCTCGTCAAGACGTCAAACGCGAAGCGGCGGGCCGGCAGGTAGAGCGCGGCTCGCGCTGGAAAAAGGCCGAAGTGCGTACCGCGTACGACTGGGAGTCCGCCCAAGCACCCAGCAATTCCCCGTCGATTTCACTGTTCGAGCCAGGTCACATTGGTGAGTGCTTGGCACGACACGATCACACGAGCGCACATCAGAAACCCGCGAGGGCGATCTGCAGGCACGTCAGGGTACAGGAGAGGCCTTTTTTGTGTGCCGTCCCAACGGTTGGCGCCTCGAGCCGTCCTGCCCAGGAGAAATGCCCTGTACGTCAGGCTACAGGAGGGACTCGCCTAGTCGCCTGCACGCGGTTCCACTAGTCGCCTCTATTTTCCATTTGACCGGAGAAATGAAGAGATCGTCGGTCGTCTTAACCGAACCTTTGTTTTCGCCACCGGGCGCTGTTCCAGTTTTAACTCGACCGGGGACATACAACCTTGCGAATAATAAATACTGAACACTTTGTTCCCAGTGCGCCAACAGGCATCAACCAAAAAAGATCATGATAATACAAGGCATCGTATCCTTTCCTGTGACCCGTTTACCATTTTAACAATGTAGCCAGGTCTTGTAACGTGCTGTGTTGGATCCAGCTAGCTGGCGGTTGTACACTTTGTACTTGGGGGGTTGTTTCAAAAAGGAGGCCCATTTTAGCTCGAGAGAGCACAAAAAATGGTTATAGCTGATAGAGTATACAACATCACACCTGATCTGAGATTTTTTTTACAAAATATTACAAAAATAATATGCTAAAATGAATAATAGTAGAAAAACCCATATGTCGATATTTAAAATATCGACAGACTTTTTGTCGATATTTCATATGTCAATAGAGAATCTGCCGCTATTTAAAATGTTGACAGACTTTCTGTTGATATTTGAAATGTCGACAGAGGCCTATCGACAATGGTTAAGCTTTCTGTCGACATTTGAAATGGCTACAAAGAGTGCAAGATTTTTTTTTAAAATAAGGCAGGAAAAATAAAAAATTATAAAGATAATATGCCAAAAAGGAAAAAAAAAAAAAAGATAGAAGTATACTTATGTCACCATTGTAAACGGTGATAGACCAGTAGAAATGGCGACTTAATGATGTGGATGACAAGGAATTAATTAAAATAATACACACAAAAATTACAAAAATAATATGCCAAAATAAAAAATGACATAAGTAGAAGGGTGATTTTTTAAAAAATAATATAGCAAAAAACAACAATTACAAAATTACCATTTGAAAACAGGAATAACATGATTTGATTGCTAATCTTTAATATGAATGGAATAAATGATAGATACCATTTTATAATAAATGTGGAGTACATGGCGCATACAGTTTGGTTCGGTGCCCATATTCACTTGGACGGTACAAATGGTGTCATGGACAAGCTACGAATATCGGCAAAAGTACGATAGAAGGATGCCTTTTAGAATTGTAAAAGGGCAGGAATGACTGCGCATTATGGACAGAGAATGTTAAAGCTCGAATGGGTAACCGTACGGTACTCACATGGAGTGCTGATCGTCAGGCCGATATGGATGGGACTGCTGGCCACAATAATGGCAAGCACAACTGCAACTTGTATTGCCGCAGCAGCAGTAAGTGTGGTAGTCACTGCTAAGTTAGATGACCTCCTTATTGTTCTTCTCCCTGAGCATAGGAAACTGCTAAGTTGCACAACCGCATTATGGACAGAGAATGTTAAAGCTCTAAAGATTGGAACAAGGCGCGAGACTCATCTGAATGTGAATTTGTGAGAGCGCCCCTGACTAGGAAACTTTGTGTCGTAACACTTAAGAAACTTGGCGATCATAAAAAAAAAAACTAGTTAGACCATTTGTGTACCGACTTTGATCTCAACCAGAATGGAAAATAAAGAGAAAATCAGTTTCATACCATCATAAAGATGTATAAATTAAAAAATTATCATATGTGAGGCTAACATATGAGTCTTGAGGCTATATCAGTGACGTATGGATGGTATTTTTCAACTCAAATGACGTTTGTAATGTTATGACTTATGAAGCAATTCGCTCCAAATTAAAAGGTCAGAAATGTCGGGACGGACCGCCGCCATGAATCCTCTAGATAGGCTCAGGCCTTTCTGGCCCAACAAACTAGCTGGCCGTATAAAGTTGGGCTTTTAGTTATTGGTTACCCTAACTCTTTTTTTTTTAGCTTTATTACAGTACACTACATTTAATATGGATCATTCATTTTTTCTATCTAATGGATTACATTAGCTAGTACTTATTTATACTTTCTCTGGTAGTATGATAGTAAAAATACTTTGACAAATCAATATTTAGATTTGATTTTTACTTATATATTATATACTGCTACCAATATAACCATAAAACTTCTATCTTTTTTACCTCTTGCTCCTACATTCCCCCCTCTTACCTTTTTTCAGCATACAACTCCATTGAAGGCCACGTCCTTCCACTGACACTGCCATGCTACGTGCTTCGATCGGTCAGACTGCAGCGGCGCCTCCCATCCCATGTCAACAGCAGCTAGCGTCACGACGGGCCACCATGCGCTCTCCAAACTCACCAAACGGCCGGCGTGCGTACCCGATCCCCGTGCAGTAGTGCCGTGCTGCGAGCATCACGCCGGGGCCCAAGCGTGTGCTGGCTACTACGCTACTCTCGGGGATAGTCTAGCCGAACGGCCAGGCGTCGAGCCACATATCTTGTGCGCGCTAACTAAGCTAAGCTTGTCTTGTGGTGTCGAGCGCGCTCTGCCCACGGCAGCGGGCCGCATCCACGAGTAGTCCAGTACCCACCGTAATTTGCCGATCGATCGACTGCGTAAGTGCGTATCACGTCCGCCGCTAACCGGCCGGGCCGGCTCACTCTCTCGCGCTCAGCGGTGCAAGCTAGTTCGGCGCTGCTCGTCGTCGTTAGACGGTACGTCCGTTGCAGGGCCGCGCCGCATGGCATGCATTTCCAAGACCGGGGCAGCCCGGCCGTGCTTCGCTTCCCTCGTCCCAGCCGGTTAGTTATTATATAACCGCGCGATGATGCCATGCATGACCTGCGTGGCCGCGGTACACCGCCTGCAGCCCGGGCTAGGCTCTCGTCGACTTGAACAATGCATATATGCCCGTCGCTCGATCTACTCATCGTAGACTGGAGGATGACGAAAGGGGTCGGTACCTTGGTGCATGGCGTCAGTCCAAAACGACACAGACGCAACGCGACATGTAGACCCGTAATTTTGGAAGGACAAGACATCGCATTTTAATTCTGATTATGACATATTACTCCATATACCTTGTACTAGTAGATTGGTCTTCACTTGCTGAATCTACCATGGCGATGTTTTCCTCAAGGAAAAGAAGAAGAAGAAAGAAACACGCTGATCGATGCCCTGAACTTTATCACGGAATGAATGCGAGTAATGCACACAACGTAAAGCTGTAAGTACGCTTGCTCTGAGATAGGGATGACAAAATTACCCGTGGGTTCGGGTATCCGTGGGTACCCGACCCGATGGGTTCGGGTATGGGTTTGATTTCAGACCCGCGGGTTTCAAATTTCGGGTTCGGGTTTGGGTTCGGGTTCGGGTTCGGGTTCGGTTCGCATCTGTGGTACCCATGGGTACCCGAATTAATTAATATAAATTAAAAATAATGGAAAGTTAATTCAAGATTTTCAAGCATCGTTTGAGATGTAAGATGCGGTAACTTTCATGATTATATACACCATATATTTTTCCTTTAAACATAGAAATTACAAATGAATTGATTGATAATTGATGGTTGAAAATTTAATTGCAAGGTGATTAGGTGAATTTAATTTCGGGTTCTGCACCGTTCGATTCGGGTACCCATCGGGTTCGGGTATGGGCGTGGGTATGTACCGTGAGAGATTTCGGTTCGGGTTCGGGTATGAATTTCGGGTTTGGGTTCGGTCTGCGGAGGTCTACCCGCCTAACTCACTGATTGCCATCCCTACTCTGAGACACTGGTAAACATAGACGTACGATGTTGTATGCTTTGCGAGGGATTGGAAGTTTGGAACCATCTTAGCACCTAGCTAGCTAGCTTCTCGATCGTTTACTATGTTCTTTCTTTTCGGAAGCCCAAGACAAAGAAGATATCTGATCGCGACTTGTGCGCGCAAGTGACAGTCTGAAAGAAAACCCTAACCCTGACTTTTGCGAATGGCATCATTACTATAGGAAGACTTACATTGAACGTCTTATTACAGATAATTTTAAAAAACCGTCTGTGATGAGAAACACCACTGACGGTTATATAGTGAAATCACCAGTAACATCGTCATAGACGGTCGTAACTACGAATCATCGCAGACGGTCGTAACTACAAACCATCTGTGATATGGTTTTAGTAGGTACAAAACCGTCAGTGATGACTCATATAGCTATTACAAACGGTTCTATCCCAGAACTGTCTGTGATATCTATCCATCACAGATAGTTCTAACTACGAACCATCTGTGATATCAACTGAACCACTATATAAACATACCGATAGAGGTTCGTCGTGCAAATCACCAAGTCCCAGGGTGTTTCTCCTGCCCTAAACCCTAGCCCTCGGCGTCCTCCTCCCCGGCACCACCTCCTCCGCGGCATCCTCCTCCCCAACACCACCTCCTCGACGTGTAGTACCATGAGGGAAAGGTGAAAAGAACCCCCAGTGGGTAGTGAAATAGAACGTGAAACCGCGTATTTAATTCGATGTGGTTAATGATAATATACCAAAACACTGTTTTGACAACAACATGATCACTTTTGTAGGGTTTAAAAGATATGACTAGAGATCAATTGGTTATTGGTGTCAAACAAATAGACACTGAACTGAAGTAGTAGAACTTCAGAAAGAATCGAAAAACCTCTGTTACGGAAGTTATGGCACATATGATGGCAAATATGAAAAGGCTCTAAGGTCTTCTTGTCAATTTATCGTATCATATTTTGTCAATGTATTGCCACATGACATTACCCTTAATATATATTTGCTCATCTTGAATGCAATAACTTAATAGTGTCTTACTTGTTGGAACCAAACATTTTTCCTACACCCCTCAGTAGAACTTCTATGATTAGTATATGTTATTCGAAATTTTCATCTGCTTAGATATTTCTGTAACGACATTACAAGGCATAACCAGTTATAGATTTTGTAATTGAATATCTAAACATCCTAGATGCATTGGGACAACATCTTGTTTGATCAGGATTGTGTTAAAATATGAACATTTGTAGCACTTTTATCTCCCTCTCTTATTATAATATTGATGGATTCTAAGGTAAAATCTATTTTATTCAATAGTTCATCCTAAAAGGTATCATACGCTGATTTATCACTATAACTTTATCTTTATCGCCGAATGAGAATACCATAAGCAGCCTTACTTCTTGAATTATAGAGTTGATTAACTCATTGTATAGAGTTGATTAAGTCATCATATAGAGTTGATTAACTCATTGTATAGAGTTGATTAAGTCATCATATAGAGTTGATTAATTCATCATATATAGTTAATTAATTCATGAAATAGACTTTATACGATGACTTAATCAACTATATACGATAAATTAATCAACTCTATAATTCAAGAGGCTAGGCCGCCACGGTATTCTCGCTCGGGATAAGAATGAAGTGGAAGCAATAAATCAGAGTATGACAGCGTACAGGACGAACTATGAAATGAAAATAGATTTTGCCTTCAAAACCATTAACATTACAAAAAAAGTAGATGAAAGCGCTACAAATATTCATATTTTAAGACGATTTTGATCAGTCAAGTTGATACCTCGATGCATATATGATGTTTAGATATTCAATTACAAAATCTATTACTAGTTGCGCCTTGTAAATGTCGTTATCGAAATATCTAAGTAGATAAAATTTTTGAGCTATAAATACTAATGATGAAATTTCCGTTGGGGGTATATGGAAAAAAAATAGATCACAGACGGTTCTAATTATAAATCGTATGTGATATTGTAGTATCATTGTGATGTTTATATCACAGTCGGTGATCAAACCATCTGTGATATGCTATTATATCACTGACATATGATTACAGATGATTCGAAAAATCACCTATGATGACGATTTCGAACCGTCTGTAATATTATTATCTGCAGTTATGCATCACAGTCCAAAGGAGTTTTTCGCTATCCATGTGCTCCTTGAACTTTCTTCCCCTGTTCATGGCATTTCTCCTCCAACTATGTCCTATGATTTGTCAAGTCTGCCAATATTTTGACGTTTGCACATATAAACCCTTGCGTGGCGAAACATTGGTCCCTTTCGCATTGAAGTGGCCAATTCGCATCATTGGACTTGCTGTGCAGCGCCACAAGCCCACAATCCGTGCACACGGACTTTCTTCATGAAGCTTAGAAGAATCAACGTTCTTTGAACAATTCTGCTTAACACATCTAGAAGCCACTGTACGTACCTGTTGAGGATTTGAAGGTCCTGCAAGGTAGTACCTTTTGGACCATGTCGATCAAGTTTCCCTATTGAATAAAGTGGCAAAAGGAGATATGGACGAATAATTTAATGGTTTTTATTTCAGTTTTTAACTGGCCAAATATTAACGCAAGGCAATGCTGAAAATAGACGTTTCCACAGTCATGAAACTTTATTTCAGAATTTTTTTTTTTTTGGTTATTAAAGAAAACACATGCAACTTAGTACACAAACATCTAATGTGCAATTTGTGCCCTCACATATTCTATACTTTGTGCAGCTGCGTGGTGATCACAAACGAACTATTCTTTTGGCTTATACTTTGAAATTTGATTCTAACATGCAGGGCGAACTCAAACAAAGAATTGATCTATTATCATGGCTAGACACGATTCTAATGAAAGGGATAGGTAGCTGCATAGCATACTATCTATTCAAACTAGAAAAATGACCTTCAGAATCGATAGCGATGGGATATAGACGCACCAGAAAAAGAGAGAAGGAAAATTTGACTAATTAAGATTGTGAACAGAAGAAAAAGAGGGGTGATATTAACATGTGTTTCTCGCAGGGAACAACTCGCAACAGCACATATACATTGATATACAGTCTTAAATCTTCAGGCCCTATCTGACACTTGGATTTTATAGAAACCTCGTCCTTCTTTTCAGATTCATGTGAAATAGTATGTGTTGCAGGATGCTCTAAAGTCTAAACCCATCCGCGTCCGTGGAAGCGTAAGCTGTGTAACAGATTACAGATGTGTGGCAGGTTCGGTTCCACTTTGACAGAACGGGCAGAAGGTCGTCGTGCTGCTGTGTGCACGAGGACCAGGCAGAAAACGACCCCTGCGGAAAGGGCAAAAGGGGTCCCGGGCTTTGCGTAAAACTAAAAATTTTAGTCTCATTCCTGGTTTTTTTTTTTACAAATTTAGCTCTTATCTAAATTAAATTATAAATCTAGTCTCTTTTTCACCGTGAAAGGCGTGACAAATGACACATCTCCCCTGCCGCGTTCGGAGAGAACGGAAACCAACGCTGCTACGCTCAGGGAACGCGGCAGTCGACAATGGCAAACGCGGTAGAGGAGGTGCCGCGGCCGGTGAGCGTGTGAGACAGTTTTCATGATGAGAAGGAGACTAGATTCATAATTTTATTAAAAAAAAAACTAAATTTAAAAAAAATGAGAAAAAGAACTAGAGAAATGATCAACTCGCTAAAACTAGCTGCAGTCTTGAGCGCCATCGGAAACGGACCCATTCCGCCGTTGAACCTGCCTGACCTGGTGAGGCATGGGCGCATGGCCGCTAGTGCTAGCTGCTGCGTCTGCATGAACGCATTTACAGCTTTACATGTTTCGCTGCAGGCCAGAGTGCTCGACTGGGAAGCTAAACTAAAACCAAGTACAGTCTTGAGCGAAGGTACGTGGCAATGATTATTTATCTCATGATTGAATAACGAGAATATGGAAATAAATGCTACTAGACTGAAAGGTGCCAGTGATGGAGACGAGTGGCATGAGACGATTAATGGCAAATGAAAGCAGTAAATCATCTGTTTTTTTAGGAAAATTTCGTATTTAATACAACTTTTGACTCGCATTTACAAAACGATACAACAGTTTTCCAAAATGCATGTCCAGCTTCTCCAAAACCGAAGATAGCTTTCATTTTACATTTTTGTGGCAAAAGGCAAAAGTGGAATTCTCTTAAAAGAATAATGAGCGGTATCCCTTGCGTATAAATATCATATGCTACTTTAGCGAGAGAATATAACCAAAATAACCAAGCGGGGCATGAAATTTTAATTTCAAAAATACGCAATAACCGGTTTTTGAAAAATCCGAATACGCGATAACCGGTTTTGAAAATCCGAATTTACCGACTTGGACATCGTTTTCTGCACAATAATCAAAACTATTTTTTTTACATACTCATAATCTAAATGATTTTACACAAATTTAGAAAATTATTTCATTGAATTTGGAGTTGTATAGCGAAAGTTATTTGCATTTGTATTACCTCGGCTTGAAAAAACCAAAAAAAAAAAAAAAAAAAAAAAAAAAAAGAGGCATGGCCGGTTTCTGGTGGTTCCTGGGAACCGGACAAGCCATCTTCGGTGTTTGGAGAACTAGACATGAATTTTCGGTTTTCCAGAAACCGGACATCGCTGATTTTTTTTGTAAATACGTGAAACTGTTGTATCGTTTTATAAATACGAGTCAAAAGTTGTATTAAATACAAAATTTTCCATATTTTGAATTACTAGTACTAACACAAGTACTTGTTCATAAGGGTGCAATCGGAACGGATAATTTCCGACCAACCGACCAGATAATTTCGGTTCGGATTCGGATATTTTTTTCGGATAGTTTTAGGATTCAGATATTTTGTATCGGATTCGGATTCGGATTTGGTAGGTTACTATCCGTCAGATCGGTATATTTCTGTAACACCCCGGCATTTAATATGCCCGAATGCTACCAAACACGGACTAAGCAACATCTAAATACCACAAATACAAGTAAATTACAGCAAAGGCACGGATGCTAAAAACCGAAATTTCAGCAGCATCTCCTTTGTTTTAACATGAATTGAAGAAACAACAACAGCATAGCAATAAATAGCAATATAAGAGGCATCTAAAATAGCAATAATTAACGGCATGACAGCAATATAAGTCTAATTCCAAGCATTCAATGTCTCCATGAGCCAAACGAACAATAAGACTCTCATATCGCAAAACTAAACCATAAATCAATAAGCATCACACTTAAATTATTATCAAGACCCAATTGAATGACTTGTGGGAACAATGAGTGAAAGTACGTGTAGAAGTGTGACTATTCCTCTTCCCCTCATGCCGGTCTCATGGTACCTAAAACAACAAGAAAGCACAAGCGTGAGTTCAACACTCAGCAAGTATATTGCAATGGTACAAAAGAACAATTACATGGCTACAACAACTCACATCATGTCTATCATCTCATTCATGATCACATATCATCATCATCATCATCATGTATGCAATGCAATGCGATGCGATGCACATGTCTCCTGAAAACTCATACCGGTATGGTTGAGTACACACCCGTCGGTGTGCACCCTCTCCCCCCTTCCATCCCGAAGATGGAGGGTGCCTACTCCTCGCTTCCATACACCGCGGTGGATGAAATCACGATGTAGGACTTACTCATTGGCTCTCCGGAATAGTCATAACTTTCTCACCGACCTTCCCTGACTAGTTATGACTTTCTCACCGCCTGCCATGTATCATGCCATGTATGCAAACATGCCAACATCATAAATAACTTGTACATTAACATATGGCATCATAACATAATAAGCATATTCATCATATCAATGGCAATCATTAAAGCATGGCATGTGAACATATCGTATATTCAATTTCAATCTCAACCAATCTAGCAAACTACAACCCGCTACCCATACCAATACACTTCCCTCAACCACTGCGACGGATTGGCGAGAAGTAGAAGGCACTCCCGGGGTCACACCACCTGCACATAGGTACCACACACTCACAATCATGTCCACAAAACAGTACGCAAACACTCTTCTACCCCGACATCGCAAACTACTCGCAAAACCCAAAAACAGAGGTTCTGTCCCGCCGGGACAGCAGACTTGCAACGAGCATAACTCGGGATCTAAGACTCTGAATAGATTAAACGAGTACATCCTCGTGTAGCTTAGGAAATTTCCTAACTTGTTCTAAGTATATGGAAAGACTGATTCGGATTCTAAAGTGGTTTAATCTACAGAATACCGTGATCTGTTCCAATCACATCACAGTTTTTAATACGTTCGGTAAAACGAGCATAACTTTCAAACGTCTAGGCGGAATTAGATGTTCTTTATACCCACTGAAAGGTATTGAAGTTACCTACAACTTCTTCAACAGGCGGACTGACCAAATTCCGACTCTAAATTGGCGAAAACCCAAACCCTAGGTCGACTGCTCATGCTGCCCAAAACAGAGAACGTGGCAAACTCTAGATTTCATCTAATCTACCCAATTACAGCACCACCAATTGATCTAAAAACATGATATTAACCCTTAGAACAGAACCTAGACCAACCCCAAGGATCCCCGTGGCCATACCTTCGCCCAACGAACGAAAACCTGCCGGATCTCCTCCCGGTTCGTGCGATCTCCTTCCTCGCTCCAAATCCACTGGATCTCCTCATTGCGGAGCGCTCCAATGGACGGATCTTCGGGGTGGTGAGGTGGAGAAGCTCCCCTAGGTCAGTGAGGGGTGGAGGGGAAGCGCACAAGGTGGGGAGGAGGCGTGAGGGAGGGAGGGGCGCAAGGAGGAGAGAGCAAGGGGCGGCTAGGGTTTCTCCAAGTGGGGCGCAAGAGGCAGGGGTGGGACGCACATATGGGCTGGAGGAGGCCCCCAACCAGGTCTCCTACTCCTAAATGGACTCAAACTCCTTCCCACCAAGGCCCACGACCCTTTCCCCTAGGCCGAAACTCCCCCGGAAAGGCCCAAACTCCCGGAAACGGCCCAGAAACGCAAATAAACCTCATACCGTATGGTTTCAACATCAAATTCCATATTTCATAATGTTTTTGACCTCAACATTCACATTTTATAAGGTTACGACACTCCGTAGTGTCGCAATTTCGAAATTATTTTCGGATATATCTGAACTATGCTCCTCGGATATCCGAAAATAGCAAGCGCCCTTTAGGACGATGGGCTGATGGCCCATATGGCCTTAGCCCTTAGGGTTACCCAGGCAGGCAACTCCCTTAGCCCTCACTCCTCAACGCGTTGTCCTCCTGTCCTCCATCTCTCCCAATCCCTTTCAGATTCCGCCGCCCCTAGCCGCCGCGCCCTCCACCCCCCAGTGCCCTCCTCCGCGTCGTCCTTCCGCCCCCCGAGTCCCGCCACCGCGCTCTCCACCCCCGAGTCCCGCCGCCTCGACCCCTCCGTCCCGGCGGCTGAAGCCCGCCCCGGCTCCGCGCCTCCGCTTCTTCTTCCTTGAGTCCCACCGCCTCCGACTCGAGGTGCCGGGCCGGCCGAAACTCGTCCCGTATTTCTTTGCCGCCGCACAGTAGCCGGGCCGGGTTGGCTCTTCTCCTTCGCTGCTCACCCCCGCCGGTCTAACTATCCCAGATCTGAGCCTCTGAGGTAATGTCGACGCCAAGTCCCAACTGCCAATTGTTGTATGCCTGTGTGATATACTGATATATGTATGTATGAATGTATGATCATCATCTGAAATATGAATAATATGGGGTGATGATTTTTTTTGGTCATGTACTCATGTATGATCATCATCTGAAATCTGAAATATGTATGATTGCTGGGCTATTTTCCTCATGTGCCGAAGTGCCGATTGCTGTGTGATGAACTGATGATGTGGACATGAGGTGATGATTTTTTTATTGGTCTAGTATGAATTTTCTTATGCTGTTGGATGAATTTCCTTATGCTGTTGTTAGTGTTGTATGATACTATGATCTCGGTCCTTATGCTTATGTTGTTGTATGTCACTGATGCTTATGCTGTTGTATTATCTCGGTTGTATGTTACTGTTGAATGACGATGTACAACAAGGGGTAATGTTACTGTCCTTATGCTGTTGAATGATGACGTACAACAAGGGGTAATGTTACTGTTGAATCATAAGTAATATCTTTATGCTGTTGTATGATCTCGGTTGTATGTTACTGTCCTTATGCTTACAGTGGTAATGTTTTTTTGCTTGTGTTAATCTTGTGTTCTACAATTTCTTTAGAAATAATGATTGTGTTTTTGTTGTGTTAAACCCGGTTGCTGCATTGTGATGGAGTCTGGCAGTGCTAACACAAATTTGTGGCCGAGCATCACCGCCGCTACGCTTTGTAATGAGTCTATCTCGCACCGAGTGATAGCGCATTAGTTGTGCGAGAGGCTCATGCATCAGAAGCCGAAGGAACTCAAGCTGAAGCTGAATGTGATATCACTAAAGAAAATGAGCTTCCTAACAAGAAGCAAAAAAAGTCCATCTCTAAGGTATGAGAGCACTACACTAAGGATACTGTGACGAAAACCGATTCAAATGGTGTAGTTACAAAGGAACATTGGGCGAAATGCAAGAAATGCACTTATAAAGCCCGATGTGAGACAACAAGGGGTACTTCATGCTTTATAAATCATTTGAGAAACAAGCGTTCTATAACTTCAGGACAACAACTAATCAAACTAGAAAAGGGTGAAGATAGTACTGCCAATGTTCAGACATATAGGTTCGATGCTGAAACTAGCCTTAAGAAGTGGCATTTAGCACTTGTTATGCATGAATATCCCTTTAATATGGTTGAGCATGAGCACTTGTTGACTCCAGGTTCTAAGGACAAGATTGCAACACTGATTGATGAGATGGACATGGAGTATAAGGCCAACGTATGTGATTCACCTATAGATATGACTTCAGAGGTTTGCTTATGGAATTTTATTTGTTATCTTTGTGTTAAAATATCAAATATTTTACTTCATAGTAGTATAAAATAGCAAAACAACATTTCTTATTCATGTTAAACATGTCATACACTGTTTTCTTACCTATAAAGGCTATTATTTTGTAGGATGGTAATGACTAAGTGCTTGTCAAGGGACTCGAGGACAAGTAGCTATGGTCATGACTCATGAACTCGTTGTCTCCTTGTGAGGTTGCTAGAATGCCAACCTGCCTTAGCCAATTGTGTCTTTAAACTCTCATATAAGATTATGTCACTATTCAGATTTATATTTGTATTTCTATGTGATGCTATGATGTAATCCAAATATTATCGACTTGTCTTATTGTCTCTGTTATCGTGATATTATTTACGCATCATTATATGTTTTGCTACTCTTCGTATGCGTACCATTTAAATTGAATGTTCTTTTGCAACTTTGTTGGACTACATATATCTTGTTGCATGTTAAACTCATATCATACGATTGATTAATTAGTGTTATATGTGTGCTTTATGCGGTATTTGTTTTCGCGTGTTATCCGATAAAAATTATTCGATACCGAACCGATTTCGATCTGTATTCGATTCGAATCCGTGACCGATATTATCTGTGCCGTATGCGTATCCGACACTATTCGAATCCGATTCCGAATCCGACAAAAAATATGGTTTAGGATATGGAAAAAAACGATATCCGACCGAATCCGATCCGATTGCACCCCTACTTGTTCATGGCTGTTGCTACTTTTTCTTTCGGGGGGAACTAAGGATTAGTCGTATCCATGATGTAATGTTGTAGTAGCTCTTTTCATATCGAGTGGTAAGGCCAGATTTGGAACATAAAAATTTAGTAAAGGTCCTCCTACTGTAACAGTTATATTGTTTTCTATGCGACTCTACACAATTCTTAAATTAGAACTTCTGACCAAGGTCATTATAATCGTGATCCTGCTAGTACGATCCTACCAACAACGTTAAGACTCAAATCGTACCTTCAGTCGTAATTGTTACGCAGAATCGTGGTAGGATCGCGCTCCGAGTCGTAGGATTGAAGTAGAATCGTGGTAGGATCTTATAAACAAGGTAGAATATGTGGCGCATGCCGCACCGTGTAAAATTTGTTCTTTTTTTTTAAAAAAAAAGATTGCAGAAGAATTTTAATATATTTTTTCTGAGTGATCTTAACACTCTATACGCTCACCGTGAATAATACATATTTTAAAGATATTATAGATCGAGTTGCAAATAAAAACTATAGATACAACTGTACACACTCTATGTATTAACCAGGTAACAATACATGTTTCAAAAAAAAATTAGAGATGCCAACCTTGTTTTATTCGAGCTTAATACTCTATGTGTTCACAAGTAATAATACATGTTTCAAAAAATATTAGAGATCGAGTTAGGAAAAAAAGTATAGAGATAGAGCTATACACATATTTTTGTTGACGAAAATTTTTTTTCGAGAAAAACGAAGAAAAAACCTGAACACATATTCCTTTTGATGAAATTGGTTAACATTCTATTATTACCCGATCAACCTTCTTTGTCTAGTTTAACACTCTATGTGTGTTAATCGAATAATAATACATGCTCCGACAAATTTTAGAAATGCCAACCTTCTTTCGTCGAGTTTAACACTCTATGCATTCATCGAGTAATAATACATGTTTCAAAAAATATTAGAGATCGAGTTGGAGAAAAGTCTAGAGATTAGAGATCGAGCTGAAAAAAAATCTAGAAATAGAGTTGCACACATATTTCTACTGATGAAAATATTTTTTTGGGAAAAACGGAGAAAATACATGGACGTAAGGGATAGGGACATATTTGTTAATTTTTTGAACCTAAGCGTTACCCTAAAAAATTAGAAAAGGGTTCATTTGCGATTTGTATTTAACGGGAGCTTTTTTTGTAAAGTAACGAATGAGGGACCTAAACGTAAATTGAAAGTGTTTTCTTACCCTCACAAAAAAATTACGAAGGACCTTTTTGTGATTTTATATAAACATGTTCGTAATTTAAAAAAATAGAGGGATTTTCTTGCAAAACGTAGGGAGGTGACGTGGAGGTCCAAATGGATTTCAAAACTTCCAGACAAAAGAGGTGTATTATTACAAAAGAATTAGGAGTTTACATTATAGTTGTATCCAAGCCGTCTATTTAAGTTGGATGATAAGTACTAAGTAGTCAATTGTTTGCACATTTTGATCTAGAGGCTTAGAATAAAAAAATTATTTCGATTATTTTCTTTTTACCCATGTTAGTGTAAAATGGTCCGCTGCTAGTATTAACAAAAAAAAAACTAAACCTCAGAGGAAAAATGCTTAGAGCAAGGTTAATAAGAGAGCTAACTACAAGCTTTATCTCATCAGACCAATTAACCTAATGACCCACCTATATAATAGTTAGCCATACATACACACAAAGTAATTAATACTTGGCCCACATTCATCCTCTCACTCTCTCAACAATTTTCTTGGAGCCCGTGCTGCAGCCCGCTTCTCTCCTCTCTCCTCTACTCTCTCCTCCAACTTATCATAAATCTGATGTGGCAATCCTTACAGCCTGCTTACATCACCTTATTATACTTGCTCTTATGGAAGTTAGTCTGACTCTAGCTAGGAGCATCGAGAGAAGATTGATGCTAAAAAAGCAGGATAGTAAAATACATCATTATTTAAAAAGTACCAACTCCGTGCTGAATAGATGATCTGTTAGGATTTTGCATTTCAATCAAAACATGTGTAGAAATGATTAAATCGTATTCCTTCGTTAGCTCACTTATTATCTTAATGGTGTGTGTTACTTTATTTCACAATAATAAATAACATTGGACATAATAAATGGTAAAAGTACGCAAAAGGGACAAAAGTTAAAAATTGTCTCGAACTTTACTACTACAGGAATATACGTTGCAATCGGGTCTTTTTCGTCATCACAGTCGGTTTTGGTAGCGATACAAAATCTTTAGATAGTGATGAGAAAGCTTTATCACAGTCAATTTTTTCATAATAGTGATAATATGGTCATCACAATTGATTCTGGGCTAAGGACCGATAGTAAGTTACATCCTTAGTTTATACACGAATCTAATTTCTTTGTTTTAGCTGTAACTTTTTATTGACAGCTCCGATTCACAAAAGGTTTTCACCATTAGTTTACTGGTGACGAGAGCAACATAATGATATAATTCTCACTAATAAACACCACGTTTATCGATAGTAAATCTATATATACTGATAGTAAAATCTATATTTACGGATAGTAAAATCTGATTCATGAAGTGAGACTAGTAGGTGAGTTTCTTTATTTGTACCTGAATATGATTTTTTTTGTTTTAGATATACAAATAAATACAAATATACGAGCTCCTTCACCACTTCAGTAAGAACATTCTTCTACATACTAACGCAACTTAAAAAAATTACAAAAGTTACTGTATGAAGGATTTGAATACACCATATTGAACACACGACATTGCCGATACTCATATTCGGATTTTGAACTTTTATTCCACATAATGCAGAAATAACTGTGAAAAACATAAAATCATATATCAGATTCAATATCAACTGGATTTTCTAATAATATGATGCTGAGTATTGCTTTAGAAGAAATTACATTACGAACTTAATATAGGAGTATGGATTCCATCTTCAACAGCTATACAAGTACCAATGAGAACAAGAACAACAAGCCGATTCCTTTTATACATGTGTGCCTCTAGCCATATCTCTTTTTTTGGATGCCACTGAATCCTTCTCATAAGTTTACCGACTACTCCCTCTGTCCCACAAAGAGTGCATTTCTAGTGTTCAAATTTTGTCCCACAAAGAGTGCATTTCTAGTCCGTAGGGCCCAGCTGTAAGTGTATGCATACTCATTTAAGTGCTTGTGGAAACCGAAGCACCAGCATGCTTGTGTATGGAGTAATGAGGGTCACATTGGTTATTTCCTTTGCACACTAATCTGTCTTAAAAATCCTAGAAATGCACTCTTTGTGGGACAGAGGGAGTATGTCATTAGGATGTCATCAGTCTTGTGTTGGTTGGGTATAGTGATAATCTTTGCATGATGGTATAGTAGGAAATAAAGAGCAAAGGTACCACTTGTGAGAAAAAACAGTAAGTTGTTATCTCTTAAAGTATGCAAATATGTTATCAAGCGAAGAAGAGAAGCTTCAGACCTTTAACATGTAACTAACTAAAAAAAGAGAAACTTCAGACCTTTTCTGTGTATATAATCTTCAATCTACTTGCTTGCTCATGCATGGACTTATCAAGGTTTTGATATAATTCCTTTTTCCATGGGCAAGTGAGAGGGAGGTGACCAAGTGGAGGAAATGAGTGGTGAGCACAAGGGCGTGTATAAATATACAAGGGATGTGTGCAGTGGCTTTTCTCTTTTTGTTGGACCCAACGAAATTATTTTGAAATAACCTGCTCGGCACCCAAATTTCACTTTGGCCCTCCAAAAGTCCCGAGCACATCACGATCGGTTCTTACTTGAAAACCGATTGTGATGTATCATCTTGCACATCACAATCGGTTTTAACATTGGAATCGATTGTGACGAGGGCCACATCACAATCGGTTCTGAGCTAAGAACCGCTAGTAAGTTGCGTTCCTAGTTTGTACATGAATCTATAATTTCTTTGTTTTAGCTGTAACTTTTTATTGACAGTTCTGATTCACGAAAGGTTTCACCATTAGGTTACTAACGACGAGAGCAATATAATGATATAAGTCTCGCTTATAAACGACATGTGTATCAATAGTATAGTCTATCTACACCGATAATAAAATCTATATTTACGGGTGGTAAAATATGATTCATGCGATGAAACTTATATCAGTGTGTTTCTCTCGTTGTCAGTAAGTTACTAATGAAAATCGTTCGTGAATCGAAACTATTAATAAAAAGTTAAGGCTAAAACAAAAAAGAACATATTATAGTTGAAGGAAACATGTTACTGGTTACGTTGCATGACCGAATAAGTGTGTTTCTTTGTTTGTACATGAATGTAATTTTTTGTTTTAGCCATAACTTTTTATTGACAGCTCCGATTCATGAACGGTTTTCACTACTAGCTCAGTGACGACGAGAGCAACACGCTGATATAAGTCTCACTGCATAAATCAGATTTTACTATACGTAAATATAGATTTTTTATTATCAATATTGATAGATTTTACTATCGATACAAATGGCGTTTATTAGCGAGACTTATATCATTATGTTGATGTCGTTGTCAGCAAGCTATTAGTGAAAACCGATCGTAGATCAGAGTTGCCAATAAAAAATATAGCTAAACAAAAGATAACAAAATTCATGTACATACTACGGGACAAATTTACAAGTCGACCAAAAGACTATCCCGAGCACCAATGTCTGAATCGATTGTGATGATTCACCACCATACAAGTAGAATTATCTATCACAATTGGGTTTTTTTTTTGAAAAGTTGAGAACCAACCCGGATAAAGCGGTAGTAATGATTGTAGAATGATATATATTTAGAAACAAATTTGAAAGCTAGAATGACATGTATTCAGGAGCGGAAGGATTAGCAATTTGTATATTGAGGCATCATTTGATAGCAGTTGATTTAATGTGATATCTTGTGAAAAAAATTTCAACTAATATTTGAGATGGGTTTTTGAAGCATTTGGGGACTCAAATAGATGAGGGTGATAACATTTATTTGTCAAATGACCAACTAAACACTAAGATCACTTGTGAAATATATAAATGGTAGACGTAAATAATCTCTTTCTTTTTTGAACAATGGGTAAGATATAAGATTCTATGCTACATCTTCAATTCGATTCAAGATTAATAACCTGACATGCTTCTAACCATTACAATATTTTATTATTACAGGGTTTTTAGGTACACAACATTTTACTAATAAGTTATTGCTCCTACAGTCCTACGCATATCCGATATACTTATACTATTACTACAGTACGGCTCCTCCATATTCATTTTTTTACTGAAGTAAGCCGGAAATTAAATTGTTCTCGATGACAATGTAAAACTGGAAACGGTGAAGCAATAGGGATAGCAGTATAGCACAGGAAATCCGCAAAATGTTGCATGTTTACTTCCTCCATCCAATTTTATAGAGCATATTTTTTCCTCAAACCATAGATCAAAAAGATATTGAAAATAACTAGATTATTCATAATTATTATTTCTAAACACTATATTCAATACATATATAGTAATTAATGTTAAGTGACGACGATTGATATGTTTGGGGCCCATAAATAGTTACAACTTTTTTTAAGCCGATCATATGCTCGTAAATGTAGTCCACATTAAATGCCTCACAGTCATTCGGTTAAAATTATTATTGACTACGTAAATAACTACCTAACCTGCAATACAAATCGGACGAAAACTTGTCTTGATCTAAGCCTCTACGATCGAACGATCTCGACCGATAATACTTTGTAGGTCGGACATAATTGCACCGATCTAGACAGGATTGGGCAACTTTCGCCCTGACCTGATTCAAGTCAACAAGGAATCTCTACGTAGAGATAACGTGCGAAAGAAACTTTCTTTGATAGGTGTAGACAACCGTTTGGAGGTTACTTTCTATAAAGAGGAGCCCCTCTGACAAAAAAAAAACATCTTTAATGAGAAGGCATATTCTAATGAAAAGACACCATTTCACGAGAAGACACATCTCCGAAGACACCTACCATCCCTTCGACTCTATAAATATAATACTTCCGTAATGATTCAAGATATGTTGAGAATCATAATCAAAGTGTGTCAAATCTAGAGAAATATAATCTGTATATTGTAAAGATAATTGTGATATAATACAATTTTTATTCTTTTCTACCTTTTTATACTGTTTAATAGACAAAAGTTAACTTAAAATTACATTCATAAGCTCGATCTAGGGATAAAACTGAATATTTATTAAAAGTATAAAAAATATAAAATACTTTTTCTTTGTTAAGACCGTAAACAACTCAGACGGAATGAGTAGTTGCGTACAATAATTTTGCTATTTATGACGCCACGCTGGTTGTGAGGCAGAGCAAGCGATCAGAAAGAAAGAGCAGCAGCAGCCCCCGTTCTCCCTCCGCTTCAAGATGCGTGCAAAACGCGTACTCCCTCTGTCCCACAAAGAGTGCATTTCTAGGATTTTTAAGACAGATTAGTGTGCAAGGTAAATGACCAATGTGACCCTCATTACTCCATACACAAGCATGTTGGTGCTTCGGTTTCCACAAGCACTTAAATGAGCATGCATACACTTACAGCTGGGCCCTACGGACTAGAAATGCACTCTTTGTGGGACAAAATTTGAACACTAGAAATGCACTCTTTGTGGGACAGAGGGAGTACGTCACATATGCCTCACCGCCGGATCCCACCGGACCAGTCCAGTCACAGAGCTGACTGGAGGCCCGCACTCCACCACCCACGCCTCGGCTACTCCCCCCGAGCGCATTTATGACGCTCATATCCTCTCGCTTCCCTTACCAGCAGGGAGTACATATCGTTTTACTTGAAAGATTGTCCATCTTCCGTACCGATTGAAAATTAATAGGAACCGAAGATTTTGAAGTTATTTTTTTAAAAAATTAGCGGTTGAAAAGCGATGAAATTTTTAAAATTGATCAGTCTTACTAATTTTTGACTAGTTTTTTTATAAAATTTTTTGGCAAAATAAACGGAAAAAACTTTTAAAGACCTATTTTTGATCATCGCATAAAATTTTCTGAATTTTTTAATTTTTTTGAATTAGATCAATTTATCGACTAGCTTCTTTTATCAAATAGGTTTGATAGATTAAAAAAAAAGATTTTCATCCATTTCTGAAACCATGGTTCATGGTCTACACTATACACGCATCTCAAATGCACCCCGCTGACTGGCCATCGGACCCATACTCCTCATCACACCCATGTCCCGTTCCGTAGCAAATCGTTCTCTCTCGATGCCCATTCACAGCACGACACATACTCAACCAACCCGCCAATGCAGACAAGATTTTCTTTTGACCTCGCCCGCCCAGGGCTGCGGCCGCCACCCCCTTCTCCATCCCTGCCCCCCGAGGGAAAAAAACATTGGGGAGAGCTCATACCAAGTAGCGAGAGAACGGGAAAAAAAGGACAGGTGAGACGAACGGATACGAAACTAGCGGCCAAGCCCGAAGCACGAAGCCGCAGGATGGGATCAGGGTTCAAAATCTTGGTGAAATTTCGGATTCCGGGCCCCTCCGAGTTTTATAATCCCGACGAAATTAAAAAACCTAAAAAAATTTTAAAGTGCTACAGTGCATTAATATCTGGCCGAGATTTCAGTGAATTTAACTGAAATTGACCGAGATTTGTATAAAAGTTGACCGGATTTAACCGGATTTGATCAGATTTTGACTGGATTGGGTTTCTTCACGTCATTTCCCACGTGGGACAGTCGGTAGATCATAATTTCCGCGAAGTTGAAAAAACCCTAAAAATTTGAAAGTGTGATAGTATCGGGAAATTTCGCCGAAATTTCGGTTAAAAAAACTAGATTTGAATTTTGCTTTTTGAATTTTGTTCGAATTTTATCCAAAATAACGATATCTTGACGAAAAATTAGATTTCGGTGAGTGACGAGATTCACTCTAAACCAAAAATTTTAAACGCTGTGATGGGAGGATGTGATCCGCCGCGCCATGCAAGAAGCCCCGGCAAGCGAACAAGAAAAAAACCCACCCCATTTGACCGCCCCGTCCGTCCGTGCGTCCACATTCCACACCGCTCCACATCCTTCCCCCGCCTGCCCTGCTCCCCCTCCTTTGACTCGAATGCTTCCTGGCTCTACACTTTGGCCAAGTAAGGACATGGTGATCGGCATTCTAAAAAAAAAAGGACATGGTGCTTGGCTCCTGATCCGTCCCATCACCATCACCACGGTGTTTAGGGTTTTGGGTACGAGTCTATACTCTACTTGAGAGAGAGAAAGGGAGGGGACAGAGAGAGACATGGGTAAAAAGGGTGAGGAGCAGAAAAAACGGCAAACTTTCAAGCAAAAGATTTTTTTCTTCCGACTTGTGTGACTGTGTGAGGTGAGCAGAAAGGCAGGCAGATCCAGGCATAATAGGCCTCCTTGGGGCTAGAGAAGAGGGAGGCTAGTTAATGGTATTTTTAATAGAATTATTTTAGCTATTTCTTATATAAATAAAATTCTATGTAAAAAGAGATGATACGACAAAAAATAGCTGTCTCTTACGTAAAAGATAACTTAATTAGTAAATCAATGCAAAAATTTATAAAGTGTGAAAGAAAAATATAATAAAGATAAATAATTTTAAAAATAGTTATTCAAGATGTTATTTTTAGTATTATTTTTAGATAAATTAAAACCTTTAGAGATATACTCCTGCTGTATACGGTCTACTACTACACACCCGCTGTTGCACTGCTGCTGCTGGGCTGTTGCTTGTGCAGTTGTGCTTCTCCTCTCCCAGGACAAGGGAAGTGAAGGGAGGTCATGAACTTCGGGGGTCTCTTCGACGACGGCGGGGCCGCGGCCGGCATGCAGTTCCCGTACTCCGGCGCCGTTCCCGGCGTCTTCACTTCCTCGCCGGCTATATCCCTCGCGCTGGTACGCGCTGCGGCGTTCCTTTGTCTACATGTTGTGCAGTGGCGGTTCTATGGTGCGGTCGAGTGATTCGGGAAGGTGTGCGCCATTTTTTTTTTGGTTGATTGCAGGCGGATGCCGCAGGCCGAGACTGCGGCGGTGGGCGGATGGTTTCCGTAGTCCACGGCAGCGGCGCCGGAGGAGGTGGGAAGGTGAGGGACGCTTCGGAGGCGGAGAACGATAGCCGCTCGGGGAGCGAGCACCTGGACGTCGGCTCTGGCGGCGACTTCGGCGGCTTCGAGGACGACGAGGACGCCGAGCCCGACAACCCCCGCAAGCGCAGGAAGCGCTACCACCGCCACACGCCGCAGCAGATCCAGGAGCTCGAAGCGTAAGCGCGCCGCCGTCTATGAGACCTCTTAACAATTCGTCGCGTTGCTTGGTCACCTGTTTGCTCATGCATGATGCATGGATGGGTTCTTCGGTGCAGATTGTTCAAGGAATGCCCCCACCCAGACGAGAAGCAGCGGGCGGAGCTGAGCAAGCGGCTCTGCCTCGAGCCGCGCCAGGTCAAGTTCTGGTTCCAGAACCGGCGCACGCAGATGAAGGTAAGCAAGCGATCGAACGCTCGATCACCTTTACCTGCTTCGGGCCGTTGGTGCTGTTCTTGACACGGGTCGTAGTGATTTATCTTGGCAAGATGCAACTGGAGCGGCACGAGAACGCGCTACTGAAGCAGGAGAACGACAAGTTGCGCGCCGAGAACCTGTCCATCCGGGAGGCCATGAGGCACCCCGTGTGTGGTGGCTGCGGCAGCCCGGCGATGCTTGGGGAGCCGTCCCTGGAGGAGCAGCACCTGCGCGTCGAGAACGCGAGGCTCAAGGACGAACTCAGCCGAGTGTGCTCCCTCGCTGCCAAGTTCCTTGGCAAACCGATTTCTCTCATGGCGCCACCGCAGATGCATCAGCCACATCCTATGCCAGGCTCTTCACTGGAGCTTGCAGTCGGTGGGATTAGTTCGATGCCGTCGACCACAATGCCCATCTCGACGATCACCGAGTTCGTCGCTGGCAGTGTGTCCAGCCCAATGGGAACGGTGATCACGCCCATGAGGGCTGCACCACTGGCCATGGTTGGCATTGACAAGTCTGTGTTCTTGGAGCTTGCAACGAGTGCGATGGATGAGCTTGTCAAGATGGCGCAGATGGAGGAGCCGTTGTGGATTCGAAGTGTTTCCTTGCCTGGCTCGCCTGCCAAGGAGACGCTAAACTATGAAGAGTACTTGAACACCTTCTCACCATGCCCAAGGGTGAAGCCTTCAGGGTTTGTGTCTGAGGCCTCGAGGGAGTCCGGCATTGTTATCATTGACAATAGTGTTGCGCTTGTGGAGACCCTCATGGATGAGGTTGTGCTCGTCTCACCATGCTTCTTCATGTTGCTGTTTCCTGTATAAACTTACATTGGTTGTTTGAAATTTGCAACAGAGACGGTGGTCCGATATGTTCTCGTGCATGATTGCCAAGGCATCAACCGTCGAGGAGATCTCTACTGGTGTTGCAGGGAGCAGAAATGGTGCATTGCTGCTTGTGAGTGTTGAACAGTTTACAGTGTCCATCACACGCATATCTTGTGGTTAAGCATAGTCTGAGCGTTTTTTTTTTTCTATCATTGCAACAGATGCAGGCAGAGCTGCAGGTGCTTTCACCTCTTGTCCCAATTAGGGAGGTGAACTTTCTCAGGTTCTGCAAACAGCTGGCCGAGGGTGCATGGGCTGTAGTGGATGTTTCCATTGATGGATTGGTGAGAGATCATGGCCTAGCTGTAAACATGAATTGCCGGAGGCTGCCTTCTGGTTGTGTGGTGCAAGACACCCACAATGGCTTCTGCAAGGTAGAATAACCAAGAGCTATTCACTTTATTACCTCCTGTTCTTAAGAAACTTTTAGGTAGAGGTCTTAAACAAAACAGCCTCGACCAGTTAACCTAAAAAAATAGGTGGTTTTACGTACACAGCAATGTTTAGCACGTAATGAATAATGGACCTGAAACTGATCTGCCTTCTGAGTCACAGGTTGGTGACTTCACCACTCCTAGAAAGCCACCGTCAAAACCAACCATATAGTTCAATGGATTTGCTGCTCTACTCATATGATAATCATACATTTGTTGATAGGTGTATGCATCTTGGTTGCAGTTCTCCATGACCACCATGACACTCATGGAACAGAGTGCTGGTAGTGTTTCAAGTGATTTTAGTTAGTTTAATGTGTCATCTAGTGATCACCATGCTGCATAGTATTCACTAGTCACGGGGTAGGCTCATGTCCTCCAATAGAATAATTGTGGTTACGAGCCCACCACCTAAAATTAATTAATGGATTGGTCAGCGGGGAGGGGGATTAAACAAATTATTTCAGAATAATTAACTGCTTTTGTAGATCCAACACTTTCCCCAAGCATGCTCGCTTGCGTTTGTTTAATCGTGAGTCCAATTCCTCAAGGGGATTAGATACTTCTTCTACTCCTCGGGATGAAGCCACTTGGGTAACTTATTGTCCGCAGTGTAATCAATGTGTCTCGTCGTAGAAATTTTGACCACTCCCTCTATTGTTTATCTCAATGAGAGGTTTTTCCTCCTTGGGTTTTACACCTGAGCTTTATATAATATTTTATCTAAATTGCCCATCTCGTTCGTACATCAGTGGTTCTATTTCAAAATTTTAAACTTGACTATTGAGAGAGAACTAAATCTAATCCACCATTGATATAAACATCATTTTAATCTTTAGACGAGCTGACAATGGCTTGCTACTTTGGATCCTTGAGAAAAAAAAGGTTCAGCTGTTTTTTGCACATCAATTCAAGTGCTATCAATTGCATTGTATCAGCTGTATTATATATCCGTAAGTTGATACTGGATACTAGTTACTTATTTTAAGGGTTTCAGGAAGAAAAAATTTAGAACCATATGTATGCCATTCTTGGGAAGATGTAATAACATGGTTTACTGGCTGGTGCTGTTTAACTGGTAGCTACAGTTGTGCACTCTAGTAAGAATTGCACCGCAGAGCACTTTTGGTGTATGGCATTTCGAGACATTTGCACGTGGGCATGCATTTATACGCTAACAGATGCAGCTGTGTGGACACTGTAGGTCACATGGGTTGAACACACCGAATACGATGAAGCATCCGTGCACCAGCTCTACCGGCCTCTTCTCCGATCCGGCCTTGCCCTCGGTGCAGGGCGGTGGCTCGCGACGCTACAGCGCCAGTGCAAGTGCCTGGCCGTTCTCATGTCATCTGTCGCGTTGCCGGAGCACGATCCAGCAGGTACACGAAAACGATAATGTTGCAGCGCCTATGTATGTTGCATGGGATGCGTCCCTGGAAATAAAATGACGATGCACCGCGTTTTGCTACAGCCGTCTCGCCGGAAGGGAAACGGAGCTTGCTGAAGTTGGCAGAGAGGATGACGGAGAACTTCTGTGCAGGGGTTATGCATCGTCTGCTCGAGAATGGAGCAGACTGGATGGGTTGGCGGGCAACATTGGGGAGGACGTGCGTGTCATGGCACGCAAGAGTGTGGATGAGCCTGGGGTGCCACCGGGTGTGGTGCTGAGCGCTGCCACATCGGTTTGGATGCCTGTGATGCCCAAGCGGCTCTTCGACTTCCTGCGCAACGAGGGGCTCCGTTTCGAATGGGACATCCTAAGCAACGGTGGCCCTATGCAGGAGGTGACGAACATCGCCAAGGGGCAGCAGGATGGCAACTCCGTATCTCTATTGAGGGCCAGCGTGAGTATTATACACCACAGACCATAGCTGCTTCTCTTTCTATGCTTATTACGTTCTCAACCACATGATTAGCTGATGACAAGTAGGGGGGGGGGGGGAACCATTTCATTGATGTAGAAGCTGAACATCGTGTCGTCTTGGGACTTGGGAGTTGAGATACAGCGCATCGCTTTGAGCAAGAACATATCCATTTTTGTAGTTTTCACTAACATATAAGTAGAAAAAAAGGATCAAAAGCGTGCAATGGAGACATGTATGAACGAACAAGAGAATAAAGGTAGTAAACTATTATGCATTCCAAACAACAAAGTTGCATTCTGAGATGGTGACATTAGAAGAGTGCACAGAGATTCCATAAAAAAAAATAGAAAAGCGCAAGGGGAAAAATGAGTAAACTTCCCATCAAGTATTTGCTGAAGTCGTAGGAAGGTGAAAAGGTGTTAATAATGCATTGCCGTCTGAAACAAAGAAAGCGATTGGTTAGCAGAACCACATTTTATAGAAGATCCGCGAGGTCACTGGGTAGGGCCAAATCAGAGAAGTACAGATCTGCTAAAAAAGCTATTAGTAGTAGCTGACAACTTTGACACAGCGCATACAAACAAACAAACCAAACAGTATCGGTCAACATCGATTGTGCCATTGCGGGTCTCGATCATAGACAGCATCACTTGTTAGATAATATCATCATTTTTTTCTGACCCCAGGGTATTCTTAAGTGCGTTAATGGCGTTATCTGTTCTTCCTGTCCCTCGTATGTTTATTAACCCTAATGTCTTGTGGCACAGCCGACGAACACCAACCAGAACAGCATGTTGATCCTGCAAGAGACGTGCACCGACGCATCTTGCTCGATGGTCGTGTACGCCCCGGTGGACATCCCAGCAATGCAACTTGTCATGTCTGGAGGGGACTCGACGTATCTCGCACTGCTGCCTTCTGGTTTTGTCATCCTGCCTGGCGGGCCTAGCGTCAGTGGCACCGAGCACAAGACAGGCGGCTCGTTGCTTACAGTTGCATTCCAGATACTTGTCAACAGCCAGCCCGCCGCAAAGCTCACCGTGGAGTCGGTAGAGACCGTGAACAGCCTTATCTCCTGCACCATCAGCAAGATCAAGGCGGCGCTGCACTGTGATGTCTGAACTTGGGAACGAGAGACTTTTGGCCTAGTAGAGAGAACAGTTGGCGACGAGCCCGAGTCAAGAACGAACCTTCGATATACAGGTGACCATTGCTAGGTGTTGAGGACCGGACGGGGCAGGTCCTTAGCACAGAGCGATGGTGGTGGTTCGGGTATTGACTTGGCCTCCCCCTTGCCGTTCTCTCCCGTTACCGCTGAATGTAGAAGTAGATCTGCGTTCTGGGAAGCCGAAGCAGGCAAATGTTATGCTTCGTTTTGCATTGTTCTAGGGAGTCCGGAGTCATCTGCTTTTTTTTGTTGGCTGACTCGTGGTGTAGGCAGGGTTTCACTCCGTTTCGAAGCCAAATTTCGACATCCGGGCGGTATCGAAATTCGCGAAATTCAAATCGAAATTCGCGAAAAAAAACGCTTGGTTCGAAAGCCAAATGAATTTGAAATCTAGTCGAAAAGTCTCGAAATCTCCGAGCGAAATTCGCTTGAAAAGGCTTGAAATTCGCTCGAAAAGCTTGAAAAACCGCTGGGTTCGAAAACTGCTCGGAAAGACTCGAAATTCGCTCGAAAAAACTCGAAAACCGCTGGGTTGGAAAAATGGGGGAAATAAAGAAAAAATTTGGAAAAGGCCATTAAAAGTCAAAAATAATATTTGAAAAATTACTTCAACAAATATTGCTATTAAATATAATTGAATAAATATTAAAACATGCAGTGTGTTGTGGAGGTGTAATCTAAAATTCTGATTCAAATGTTGCACTTATTTGATCAACTATGATTTTTGTAAGCTGTAGCAGATCCTGTAACAATGTATTTTCATTTATTTTTTATGCACTACAGTTGATTGTTTAATACTTGTATTTATGTTGAATATTTAGTTATGATATGACTCTTTCTCAAAATAATAGAAAAAAATGATAGACGGTTTATCACTAAAGGTCTCATATAATTCTATATTGATTGTTAACAAGTTAAACTGGAGATTTTGACAACTAAATATACTTCAACAAATATTGCTACTAAATAAATTGAATGGCTCAAAAACGTCTTCAAATTTCATTTTTTTAAAATAATATTCACATCAGAGGTCATAAGGCTATTAATACTAATTATGGATAAATTTTTTCAAAATTTTCAAATTTTTTGAATTTAAATTTGAATTTGAGCGAAATTCAAACCGGTTTTCCATTTCGTGATGCGAAGGTGATTTAACGAAATTCATGAAATTTCGCGAATTTCGTTCAGAAAGTTGAACCCTGGGGTGTAGGTATCCATGTGGACCGTGTGGTTTCTAATTTTTGGTATATCGAGATGTGATGTTCTGTACGAGCACCGAATTGATGTCGGTCTGTCATAGGTTTTGATAGGGTCTTCGTTTGATAGTCTCGAGCTATCGGTCGATGTCTGAAAAAAAAGGCAACATTGAAGAACCGGAATGGCTATTAGGGATGAATGATTTTAAATAAAATTTTTATTAAAAAAATTTATTAAAATCTTTTGAGATTAAAGAGAACAAAGAAAATAAATTTTGGAGCATTTAACTCCAGAATCGGTAAGAAAGTTGAGACTATCAAACGATGCAGTCTAGGCTAGAGCAGAGGATGGATCTTATGCTTGAGCAGAGATTTAACATGCTAATGTTTAAGATAGAACATATTTTAGATTATATTAAGTGGTTAGAGAAGATTGTGTGGATGGTATCTTTGTTGTACTTTATGCTATAATTTCAAACTAATTTGTTTCCTACAAAGGAGATTAAGTTGCTTTTGGATGCCATTTCTAGTAGTGTAAGAATTATGTATTCAGTTGATGTTTATACACGCCATTTCTAGTGGTGTAAGAAATAATGTATCCAGTTGATGTTTATCATGCTATGCCATTTTATTCCGTACGAGCCATGTACTCTTTGCCTTCATTCCATTTCTACTAACATTAAATGTCACTTCTATAAAAAAAATTTCTTATTAATTTCTCTCTGCCTTACTATTTCCTACTTAGAAAACTTTTCTCCCGAATTTTTGTCAACTTTTGTTAACACATGCATTATTTCTGTAATTTTCTAAGTACGATATATCAATTTTTTCAGTGCGATTTGACAATACGCTGCTAGCAGCATTGTCAACCTAATTTGACAAAACACTGTCAGCTGCTTTCTTAACTATGATATATCAATTTTTTTAGTGTGATTTGACAACACACAGACAACAGTTGTGTCCTACCGATTGGACAACACGCACCAGCAGCTTTCTCAGAGTAACAACACACTGGCTACTCTTTATCAGCTCCATTTGACAACACATTGACAGCTGCTTTTTTAGACCAATTTGACAATACACTGTCATGTACTTTGTCAGACCAATTGAACAACTCATGGGCAGCAGCTTTCTCATGCCACTTGAACAGCACACTGCCATCAAAAACTTGCTATAAATACGGAGCCATGCCCAGCATATATATTCCACACTACACCAAGCCAACCCTCATACCGAACACCACTTCCCAAACAACCACCATCACATACCCCTTCACCCGTGGGTTCACGATGACCAACTACGGAGCGATTCTTCTTAAGCCGAAGTGGCTTGCGAAGAACGCGAAAAACTAGCTGAATGTTTCTTGCAAGGATGCACTTGTGCCACCAGAGTTTCCCCGCCCAAACTGCGACTACGGTGCTCCGATGTGGATAATACAGTCCAGACATCCCAACAACGCTGGCCGGCACACTACACGTACAACAACGAAAGGATATGTGGTTAATGATATGCATGTACATTCCATAATATGTTTTTCATACTTCTAACTTCATCTACGCATGACACCAGCCAGACGATAGGTGCTACTTCTTCTAATGGATCGATGGCCGACAAGTACGATAGGAAGTATTTCGAGCACAAATTGTACCTGTACTATACAGTTATGCCCGAGCACTACACCCGGTGGAAATCTTCCCCTAAGACCACGGAAGAGAAACCAAAACACCCGCCATACTACCCAGAAGATGCATACTTCTGGAAGCCCCTATATGAATAAGAAAAGAAGCTCAAGGAACAAGCCGAGACAGCTCGTTTCCAGTAAGAGCCGAAGATCACCGATGAAGACTATTATTGGGTGTGTATGTACGGGCCTAATTGGAAGAAAGCTAATGCCAAAAGCCTCACTGGATCAAAGGGGGAAGGCACCGATGGATCCTTCCGTGTAAGGTCTACGACAAGCACCATGACTTCTTTACAATTTCAAAAGGCACACATGTATTGTAGTTGTACTTCCCGTTCATTATTCGTCCGTGTCGCCATTTGTACCGTACAAGAACGAAGACTAACATAGGTTCCGAATCGAACTGTATGCATCACATATGTTTACTTATTTTCTATGCCAAGCAATACAACGGTGCCATATGCACTATCTATCTTATCTCATTTTGTACGCCTTTTGTGCATCTTCATGTTTATCACGTATACATCGATTTGATTATAATTTCATAATTTTAGAGTACAACACTCAACAAAAAAGCAATTACTATCAATTAAAATTTCACAATTTTATAGTACATCACTGAATATTTTTTTTTTTTTGAAAACTATCGATTCAAATTCCTTAATTTTGCGGTACATGAGTGAGCCAAAAAAAAATTCGAAAAATATCGATTTAAATTGCTTAATTTTGCGGTACATCAATTAACCAAAAAGTTTTCTGTCTATTCAAACTCCACAATTTTGCAGTACATCAATCAACAAAAAAAAAAACTATTGATTTAAATTCCACTTTTTTGCTATTCTTCATTGAACCAAAAAATTATTAAACTGTCGACTTAGATTCAATAACTTTGCTACTCATCACTAAGCCAAATTAATTCTAAAATGATTAATTAATTGGTACACCGGTGAAGCAAATAAATAAATTAAAAAGAACAAATTAAAAACTTCCCGCGCCACGCTGCTCCATTTTCCTCCGAATTATTTTCCATATTACATTGCTTGTGAAAAAAAAAATCAATTACAAAAATAACACTCGAGTTAGTACTATTTTTTTTGTTGCAAATACTCACATAGGAGGGCCATTTCTATTAAAAAAAATATCACGAGGGCCAAATAGATGAACAGTTCAGTTTGCTGTTGTGGTCAAGGCACACGAACCTTGCCAACTAGACATGCTCACAAAGTTTGGAAGCGTTTACTGTAGTAGTCTTGGCTTTTTTTTTCAAAACTAGTTTCCATGCCAGAATGATTTTCAAAAATGGCTCTCTCCATCATCGCGGAAGGTACGGCGAGCGATACTTGCTGCGCCCAGGAGCGCAGAAAGCCAAGGAACTTAGCCGACCGCCGGAACAGGGCATGGCCCACCGCGAAAGGGATCCTACCGCGCTCGGGTAGTGTGGAAGCGTGACTCCCACGTGCACGCAGCCCACGTCACACGCTCGCCTTTTGCGCAGCCTCGACTGCCCACCCCCCATTGGCCCGGCTACCCTGTCTCCATTGCATGCGGGATCGCGACACCACGTGGGCCATCTCTCCCCGCGCTCGCCTCGCTCACGCACGCCAACACCATTTTTCTCCCATGCTCGGCATGCGCGCAAGGCGCTTCCATGCTCCCCAGCTACGAAGACTTAGTGGCTTCCGCGCTCATGCCCAACCATTTCCTTCCGCGCTATCAGATCTTATCACCTGTCGGGTCTTCCGCGGTGGGAAAAGGAGTCATTTTTGGAAAATATTTCATACGGGGCTAGCTTTATACAAGGAAAAAAAAACACGAAAGAAGCTACTGCAGTAAAAAAAATTCGCAAATTTGAACTACAAATACTAACTCTATTATGTGTGGGAGATTTCCAGGGCAGGCAGGGCCACGTCAGCCCCCATGGTGATTTGCAAAAAAGGCTCTTCCTTTTCCTTAAATTACGAATGGGTCCCTGTGATTTACAAATAGGTCCTTTATAATTTTTAGTGAGTATAAGAAAAACGTTTTTGGATTGCGTTTAGGTCCCTGGTTCGTTACTTTACGAAAAAAAAACCCCGCTAAATACAAATCTCGAACGAGCCATTTTCTAATTTTTCGGCATAGTGATCAAGTCCAAAATTATAACAAATAGGTCTCCGGCCCTTACATTCAGGTCTTTTCTCCGTTTTCTCCGAAAAAAAATATAAGTTTAGCTTCTTTTGCAGTCTTTTTATAGATGAAAAAACAGAGTAAATTTTAAACGGTGCGACGTGCGCCGCACATACTGCCTAGTAAGATATTATGTGCAAGGGACAGCGAGATCGTCGATGATTTTGTGCTACTTGCTCTGCACAATCTCTATATTTACTACTTCTAATTAGAAGTTGGTGGCGGTAATTCCATTCTTCCCACCGGCCACCAACCACCTAACGTCACGTATCTTCCTCCGAGCCTCACCACCGCCGCCGCTCCCTGCAGGGCCCGCGCGTGGATCGAAGCCTTCGCCTCCAGAATCCAGATTGGTTGAATCTGGCCGGTGGCGGCTCCAGCCGTTGCTAGGTGCACGCCGATAAGACCAGCCAACAGTCGGGGGAGTGCAACAAGCTCTAGCACGCGACTAGGGATTAGTGAAATCTACATCATCTACATGACTACATGCTACCGTATGATGAGTCGACTCGGTGGTATGAAAGTTCAGTAAGTCAGTTTTCTTATCAAGATTGGAATCAACAAATGCTCTTCAATTTATTCTGAAGAAATTAATCTGACAATTTTACTTTACCAAGGTCTTTGACAAAACAAAGGACTGTGATCTCAGCTAAGGATGCTATCCCCAAGCGACCTCTGTACATCCGTCTACACTGACAAATACCTGGACTGTCCAGAGGTGTAGAATGCATTCCATGACAATGTCACGGGAATAGAGTACCAATGGATTTGTCCCCCGCATACTAAACATACGTTGATTTTACTGAATGGTTAGCACGGGTGTTATTGCAGAATGCTCAGCAACGAAAACAGGAAGGGGCCCCCATATCCAAGCTGGCATCGACATGTAGGTCTTCAGGTCAGTTAGTTCTTGCTTTATGTGACTTAATCTACAAGAAGATATGTAACTTTAATTAACTTCCTGGTTTTGAATTAAGCTCCATTGCTTTTGTAGAGGTTATGGAGATTGTAACGTGTCATTGAGTTCAACCAGGCGTTCTATTGGCATGGGCCATCCTATCACATTAGCTGTTACACATGGTAGAGAATTTACTGTTGAGATTAATGTCATTGGATAAAATGCTGATTACTGAACAAATAGGCATTTTAGACTGCCTGCATGTGCTCTTATAGGTTGGCGGGTGGAGTGTACCGTATGAAGGCCTGACAGGGGTGACCATCTGAGGCTGGGAGCACAAAGTTCTCCTAGCACCGCCAATATTTCTTAGAGGGCGAATCTATGTCTATGACAAGTACCATGCAAAAACCGCTTGTGTATTTTGCTAAGAGAAACAATGCTGTGTATTAGCGTATTGCTATCTGAAAACTATTCCAGTCATTTTGTAATCATCAAAAGCCCATGTCATTTTCCTTCATACTGAACATGTTAGCAATGTTGCGGCAGATGTACATTTTCCGGCCAATATATTCAGGGAGAATAAGGATGGAAGTGGGAGTTGAGTGCTTCTGGTGTTGTATAATAGTATGCTAATCCTAGAGATCGAGTATTTCTCCTATGTTTATAGTGCCTTCTAAAATAAAAGGTCTTACAAAAGGCACATATAGCTTTAAAAAAAACTAAGCACCTATAGCTTTTTAGGAGCAGCTAAGTTTATCCTGTAGAAAATTTGTTTTTGTAATATAGACAACCGCACTCCCCTGAATATAAGGTCCACAAAACTTATTTTTTATTTTTAGGGATAATTGGATATATGCCACTGCAGGAACCGCTTATTCGAGATTTGCCATTGTTCCTTTGCTTTTTCGAATGATGCCATTATGAAACCGTGCTTATTCGAAATATGCCACCGCTCGCGTCCGGTCACGACACGTGTCCTGTATTAATTGGATATATGCCACTGTAGGAACCGCTTATTCAAGATTTGCCATCGCGGACGGGACACGTGTCGTGACCGGACGCGAGCGGTGGCATATTTCGAATAAGCACGGTTTCATAATGGCATCGTTAGAAAAAGCAAAGGAACGATGGCAAATCTCGAATAAGTAGTTCCTGCAGTGGCATATATCCAATTATCCCTATTTTTTTTTATGTACAATTTTTCATGCCTTTGTGCTATTGTTTGGAAGCTCGCATGATATGATGCTTTTAAAGGTATTTCAAGTTTGTGCTGAATTATATGTTTTTTACGAATAATAGGAATTTTGCAACTTACCTCTTAATAAATTGGGAAGAAGATTTATAACTTGAATTTTCTGTTTCTATGACGCAGTGCTGCTGATGCCTTGATCAAATTGCTTTGACACCAAGCTGAATATGGTGAATTTTCTATTTTCTTGCAGGCCAAACCTATGACAAAGTGATGCTGATGCCTTGATCAAATTGCTTTGAACATTTTGCTGCTGAACTTGAATTTTGCAAGTTACGTCACAATAAATTACTCACAAAAAAATTTATTCTGAGTGGTGACAACCATGGTGCGAGCTCACACTTTATTTATCCCATCACTGTAGTCATGGAAAGAATTACCATTTAGGTTACCACATTCATGATAAAGTGAGTGCATGGATCAATCACCATCGCATGTCATTGGTTGAACTTGCAATGAGTCAAAGCTTACATAAATTCTGAATGCGATATATCTTGAATCCATGAACTTAGGTGTTTTTCTGATGATTTTAGGAAATATGTGAAGGTCCTTGTTACTTGTTAGCTCACAGGTTGCTCCTCCTGTGGGCAAACTGAAGGGCAGTGTACAGATAGTACTCCAGTGAGCAGTTTGGAGTTCGGATGTGTTGGTCCGCAACCACCGGTAACTGTTCCAAGCAAGGTCTAGGATTTTACTTTTTGGAGCTTTAGAAATACGGTAATGCTACAGTTTGTTTTTTACCGCAACATTTTTTTCTACGCATGCAACATTTTTTTTCTACGAATGCAATATTTTCCTTCGATAAACAGTAAATGTTTCAAAAGCAAAAAAAATGTTGCAAACGTTGAAAAAAAATGTTGCAGACACTAAAAAAAATGTTGCGCGGGCGTCCGAAATTTTTTAAATAATCAGACGTCCGACTGCTAGTACTGCCCTTAGAAATACGATGGAAGACCACTACGGCCAGGATCAAGGTTTTAAATCTCGTTTTGGGTTAAATATCTGAGGTGGCCGAAATCCGAAATCTCGACGAGATTTGGAAATTTCAAACAAAATCTGGACGAAATACAAAAACTAAATTTCAAATCCGTTTTTTTTTTCAACCGGGAAATCCGAGATCTTGACCGAAATCACCGAGAAGATCTCGGTCTACATTGAACCAACCAAAAAATAGTCTAAAACACATCAAAAAAATTTGAATTTTTTTGTAGATGATCCTGATATATCAATAATGTTCCCATAAAATTTTCAGATGATGATCATGCATGAAGAATTTTTAAAAAATCTAACAGTGGTCAAGTCGTGATAAAAGCCTTATGTAAAGTTTGTTTTTGATTTTTCAAATGTAACAAATGAAGTTTTTGGAAAGTTTTCTATATATTCCTATATATTATATAGATAATACCTCATTAGGACATGTTGACAAATTTTACCTAAAAGAAAAATAGTTCAAACTACTTTAGAAAATTTTGAAAATTTTTGTGAATGATCCTAACACATCCATAATATTCTCATAAAATTTTCAGATAATGATCATTCTTGAGAAATTTTAAAAAATTCGGACAGTCCTATTCGACAAATTGAACCGACAAAAAAATGGTTAAAAACATGTTAAAAAAATTTCAAATTTTTTGTGGATGCTCTTGACCCTAAATCTAATCAAATCCAATGCATAAAAATTAAAATCCGGCAAAAAAAACACCAAATTTCAGCTGAAATCGCCAAGATCTCGTCGAGAAATCCGAGATTTTTTTAAAAATATTTTGAATTTTTTTACCCCGGTCGGGATTTTGAATCTCGGAGGGGTCCGAAATCCGAAATCTCACCAAAATTTCGGATTTCAGACCGAAATTTGCATCCTTGGCCAGGATATGTATCAAGAGAACTTAAGAATTGAAATATTTTTGTGGATATTTTGTTGGCACGACTATTATCTGATGGTTGGCTATTATCCTACTTTGATACATCTTGGTGTGACATCTATTCATGAGTATAAAGTTAATTGGAGGTACTTTTTTACTTGTATTACTATTCCATATGTTCTGCAATTTCACTTGCACTAAATTATAAGGAAGTGTTCTAATGACAATGCAAGAACCACAATATCAGTTCAGATCGTCAATACAGAAAGATGCTAATGCAGTTTTAGTTGCCAACTATTACAATGTCCTGTACCATTCAAGTTGTTTTCGTTTTATCCAGTTTTCACATGTGACGTCAAGGAGCTAGAGGCAAAACTAGGCACATGCTTGCCACTTTTTTATCCAAGTAATATTATTGGTTGTAGGTGTACTATATAGGCTAAATCTTGATCATTGATGTTCTAGCCAGCTGGAGCAATAAGTTTCTTTCGGGGCAATTCCTTATATGCCATGAAATCCCTTATATACCACTCATCGTCTGTCAGTAACAAATTCAGCGATTTCCCCCTAATTCCAGTGGCATATAAGGAAATAATCCCTTTCTTTTGTGACAGCATGACAGGCCTTGCAAGGAGCTGTCTAATATGAAGCTACTCCTATATTTTCTAGAGCTTTAGGTCCTATTTGTTTCGGCTTTTTCATCGTTTTAAAAACAAAAAAGCCTAAGCCTAAACAAACGACTGGCTTTTAAGCCGGGCTTTAAAAAAATCAAAAACCTCTGTATAACTATAAGCCAAAAGCCAGACAAAAGGAGCTTTTTTGGGCTTTTTTGAATAAAATAACCATTTGCCACTAAAAGTCTCCAAAATTACCCATCAAATGCCATCATATATAAATTGAGAATTCATCCACATCTCATTTAGAGTATTTTTTACTTTTCATCTATAAGATGTACAATCTAACCCATTAATAAGTCAAGATATCAAACAACATGTTTTGGCTTAAAAGTAGACAGCTTAAAAGCTCATTAAACCAAAAGACTACCTTTAAGCTAAAAACCAAAAATCCTAAGCCGAAACAAACAGGGCTTATTAGTTCATTATGAGATCAGTTGTGCCCTGTGGCCCTTAGAATAACAAAATGCAGAAATGTGTCTGCTGATGCTTTTGCCTTTGAGAGAAAAAAAAAATGTAATATTTCTCATTCAGTGCGGATGGAACGAGGCGTATTAGTTGGTGAAGACAAAAAGGCGCTTCAAATTATGGCCTTCATAGTAATAATAGCTGATTAACACCATTTACTTTTCTTAGATGCATTGCATATCGTCACCATGATTTTGTAGCCTCACATTATTGCTGTGTTTGGATAAAAGCTTTATAGGGAATATTGCCTTATAGTTTTCTGTCATAATTCTCATGCGAAGCAAAACAAGATACACAGTATTGATTTTCCGTTGCAACACACGGACACCTTACTGGTTTCATTCTAAAAGGCAGTTATAGACCAATCTAGTAGAGGTTGACAAGGTTATGCAATCCATTATGGTATGCACAATTCACTTGGATCACTGGCAGTTCAGTTCCTTTCATAATGCAGCTAGGATAACACAAAAGTACAACTACCAGACCAGAAAAAACACCCAAAGGGTTCCATAGAACTCTGCACACATCATGGATGTTTGAGCCAACAGCACTCAGGCTGTGAGAACTGTTTCCTCAGTACAGCCAGATCTGCCATGCTACATAATAATAGTTTTACTTCAGGGAAGAACTATCTTACAGACTGAGATACGATGTCAAAGTTGTAATCAGCAAGCCATGCAAGGCAATACTTTAAAGTGAAATGACTGGGTTACCGTATCAGAGCAGCTCCACAAAAATTCATTGCCATCTGCAACGAGTTCATGGTGCTTTTGCTGTTTCTCTCACCAGCGCAAACTTAGCCAGAAGGCCAGAAAGCTGAAGGAATGACCCAACACCATCACAGATTCTCATGTGTGCAAATCCTGTTTCCTGTGCAAATAAAAAGGATATTTTTAGTCAACAGGAAGAGAAAGTTCAAACAAACGACTACATATTTGATAATTTACAATGCTGTGAGGTTACCTTCAATAATTCCAGCTTCAGATATTCAGCCATGTCATAGTTCTTGACAACACGGAAGAGAGTAGTGATTATGTCAGTAGGCGAGTAGCCCAGATCAAAAAGTTGCTTCATACCAGAGCACGCCTCATCAAACTTTCCGTCAAGCACATTTTTCACCATATTCTTGACATGCAAGGGGTGTGGTTGATCACACACCTGGAATCAGTAAAGCATTATTATTAACTGAACAGATATTGTGCATCATATAGAATTGGATAAGTTGTGGCTAAACCTTGAACACGTTTTCTTGATTAACAAAACGGAACCCACTAACTGTAGCTTGCAAATTGTTCAAAGCTTGTCTCATGTCACCATCAGCAGTAAAGATGATAGCTTCAAGCCCCTCTGGCACATAAGGAACCTTAGTTGAACAAAAATATACAGTTTAGGTATAACTAAACATGGAACTCAAAACTAATGAACAGAAAAATCGATATGAATGGTGGCATCTTACCCCAGTTTCATAAGTAACATTCAGGCATTTAGAATATAATAAATAAACTATCCCTAGTAATCTAAATAATCAAAATGAGTTGAAACAAAATACAAACCAAAACTGTTCAACTTTTAACAAAATTACTGGGAGCTGCTTGGTTGCAGCCTTGCAGGCAAGCAAGTGTCTGGAGGGTAAGTGTTGAACTTATCCTTTGAGCCCAAAATATTTAGTTTATCAATCTAACTGCCCAAACTGGTGAAGAGATATTTTAGGACGACCAACAGGATTATATAACTCTTGAATTGACCAGACAGAAGGTTCCTCTTACCCAAATGTATATGCATTAAACCAGGAAGGCAACAGCCAGTTAAGCCAAGCTGATTTATCCTGATGCGACAGGCTTAGCACATCCTCTTTTTCTCTACCATTCAGTTACAAATCATGATTCATTGGTACTTAGTACGGTAATATCCACACAATACAACTAGTTAAATACATAGTACACTCAAGCATAGCTGTGCATGTTCGGATACATCTGATGTCACAGAAAGTATGTTTTGGACAAAAAAAAGGACTTTTTAATAATTACAAGGGAAGCGTGCTAGTGTCAAAGTTACTATGGTGACCGACGCTTAATTAATTCCAAAGTAACGACAGTAACCACTGTCGTTACATTGAGATAAATCACACAAATCTCAACATACTAACTAATCAAAACACCAAGCGCACCCAATGTTTTATCAATTAGTACACCGTGTTCAGAGTGTTCCAACAAAACAATAATTAGAGACTGAATGCATTTTATTACAAACCAAGCCACGTAGGGCTATATGTCTAATACCATAATTATACGCCGATCTAAGGCCCCGCTTGGCAACTTGGAACCGGTTGTTTCTACTAGATTACGGAAAAAACCCAACCAAACGAGCTAAAGCTCGGAATGATTCTTCTCGGATCGCTTCTTCTTTTCCACCGTGATCAAATTGGTCTCAACCCTGCTCCACCCGATTCACGTAATCCTACCAAACATTTTTACTAAGAATCAAACCGCTTCCGCTTTCTACTAGAATCTGAAACCATACTAAACAGGGCCTAAGTACAACAAAATATAATACATGTATACTAATTACATCAAAAGATTGACGAAGCCGATGCACGACTACTCATCCTTCCATCCCTTTTGGTAGAACTCAACAGTCTCGTCAAACCAACCAAACGCTTGAGCACTGCACCCAATATCTAGCAAGGAGAGATTTAGCAACAGTGAGTATAAAGTACTCAGCAAGCATTATTAGCAAAATACAATAAATGAACTTTTCCTCACATCAATCCTCTCATGTCCATCCAAGTCCACTTTCTCTCAAAATCCATATTTCATAAAATAGAGTTTTATTAGGAAAGTTGTGTGATTTTAATTATCTAAAAATGCTACTAGCACTCGTATAAGAGGCAGACTTAGCTTCCATAGCCTCCAATCCAGGAGACAAGCATGAATTCATAATTTTGACCATGCGCAAGTTCGTACCACTTTATCTATAGTGAACCCATCCCATGAGGCCCCAAAATGTTTATCACTAATCCAATATTATATCTCCAACCCTGATAACCAACGAGTAGTGGTGTCCTCGACTGTTCCCCACTACCCTCAGTGTATCAGTTGTGCCATATTATCGTAGCAGCACTGACACTCCCCTAGGCTTTAAATATGGTATCTGATCAACCGCAGCTGATTTTTGTGTCCTTCACTGGGACTCCCGGCATACCCAGCTTCACACTCCTAATTATCTACCTATCCACCAATGTGGAGATCATAATACCTTTTCAGGACAACCTCTTCTGACCGATTTCACACACAATGGTTGGTATTGTACTACGGCTCATTACCCGAGTGTCGCTTGTTCATCCTTATATCATAACCATATGTAGAGGACCTCCTGGCTATTCCCATCTCATCGTGGCCCTCTACCCACCATAATAACCATACGCCAATTACTCCATTCACTAGATAAACCATTCCAATACTAAACCAATTACCAATCCATTCATCCATCTATTTTTCAGCCATACTATCCATCCACATCCGATTTAAGGTTTTATTTGCAACATAATTTTCCCATGCAGTGATGTATTTAATGAAAGCATTGGAAAATATTTAATAAAACATGATCAAGGAAACTTGCCTGGATTCCGGTAAATATAATCGTCCTCGCTCGAAAGCTGGAGATGGTGGTCTAATTGATTCAGTTCTTGTTTTGAAATTATAGCATAGTAATTTTGAATATGATTCATGTCGTCCAACCATTTTAATATTAGTAGCAATGTTAATTTAGGCTTAATTCTTATTTTGAGCTGTTCATTTAACTAATCCCTACTATTTAGTACCCCTTTTTATTTTTAGACAAATAGTTGACTAAATATCTATTTTAATTACAAATCGCGGAGATTAACCCATTTTCTAAATTTTCCCCATCCCTCCTTTCTTTCCTTTTTCTCTTTTCTTTTCTCTTCCTTTTCTTTCTTCTCTTCTCTCTTTTTCTTTTCTCTCTGTCTTCTTTTCTCCAGCCAACCGAACTCTCGGCCTCTCCCCTCTTTTCTTTCATTCGGCCGAAGGTTTCGGCCTCTCCTACTCCTCTCTCGAGCGATCCCATCCTCCTCCCGATCAGCTCTCCCTCCCGGGCTGGCTGCTACGCCGGCCGATCTCCACCAGCCTCTCCTCCCCTTCCCTACCCTCTAGAGTTGAGCGCATCCTTGGCTCGCCGCCGGTCACTCCTCTCTATGCGGCCACAGATGCCTCTCCCCCGACCCGCCGGCCTCCGGTTAGCCCTTGGCTTGTTGGCCCCAAAACCCAAATCCACCGCCTCCTCTCTCCTCCACAGCTCTGGCCGACCCGACGCCCCTACTGGTTCTCTCTGTGCTTGGTTCTAGGGTTCCTAGTACCTTAATGCTTGGATTTGGGGCTTTGCTTTATAGAGGCTTTTGATTGCTTTAATTAATCATGGTGTGGTGAGCCCCTAAATGAGATTGTGCTGCTACTTTGCTATTTTGGTTTAGGCTTTGCTCGGCCGATGGTTTTGTTGGTTGGTTAAACAGGCTAAGGTGAGTTCTTGAATGGTGCATGCTGTGATTTTGAGGTGAGACGGGCCTATGATGAATCTAGGGTGAGAAATCCTAGGTTTGGGAGGTGTGGTGATGAGACTGGGTCCTGGCCTCTCAGGTGAGAGCATGGGAACAATGGACGCCTCCTCACGAGCCCCTAGTGAGACTCCCTACTGAGACCCCATGAGAACCCCCGATCTATTGATTTTACAAGCTACACTACTCTACTTCTACCCTACTGCTACTCTAATGCTTACTTGAGCTCATGTGGCTTGGTTTGATGTTGAGGGAGAAGGAGATGGGGAGGTTGCTGGGGTTGGGGTGGATGTCGCCATGGTCGTGGCCGGCACTAGCTCCTCCTCCTCCTATGGCTTCTCCTCTTGCTACTGGCTTCGGCTGGCTCCTCTTCCCTCTTGGCTCTGGGCCGGTTCTCGGTGCTTGCTCCTCCTGGCTCAACTCCTCTTGGCCCAAATTGGCCGGTTCTTGCTCTCCTCTCGCTTTGAGTGGTGACAGTGAGAATGAGCTGGGTTTGGGTTGGAGTGAGGCTAGCTTGAGGCTTTTATCGGCAATCTCCCTGTGGCGTTGCTCTTATCCAATTCACCGAGCTCCTATTACCTTCCTACCCCTGGCTCCATTACTGTCTACTCAAGGGCACAAGGGCACAATAGCCATTCCTTAATCATGAGCACCATACTGGTTTTCCTCACTTAATTACTTATCATGCTACTCTTAGTCACTTATTGACTTGATTTGCTAAATAGATTTTCAGGGTCCTCACAGTTAAAGTGTCTATGACCTGGCAAGAAGCCTGAACACTTAGCATAAAATATTTCCCCAAGCCTGAACAGCTCAAATATCATATCAGCAGCAAAACTTCAAACCCTTAATAGCAAAAAAATAAAGTCAACAGCAAGATGATATACCCATTCAGTGCAAATATCCATTGCTGCATGGCGATATTGGAATTAAAAACCATAAATCACGGCTATTCAATACAATGCTAGAAATTGGCGCTCTAACTAGCGAAGTGATTGCTTCATACAACCGAACTAAGCATTTTTTAATGAGAATTTAAGATACACTGTGAATCTTGTACTTCTCTTCTCTGCTCCTACGGAATGAAACTAGTATTGTTTTGTCACTGTAAAACAGTTAGGTGCCAGCTTATATAGAAGCTTTAGTAGTACACATAGATTGGCCATAGATCGGATGCTTAACAAAAGAGAACGGAGGATAATATTAGAAATAAAAGTGTGAAAAACTACTAGTAAACATTAAGGCATGAAACATATCTTCAAGATACAAAAAAGAACAAGACATGTAGGATAAAATCATGTAAGCCTTCGCAGGTGGCGGTTTGAACTAATTTCTATGTATTGTGACTGTTCGAACGTTGCCATGTATAAATTTTAATAAAGCTGGCTGAAGGGTCTTCTTTCTAAAAAAATCATGGGAAAATTGGTTCCGTAGCACTCAAAGATCATCACTTTAGCAAAATACCACTCAACTTACATGGTACACTTTAATAGCACTCAAAGTTCGCTTCCTTCACTTTAATACCACTCAAAGTTCACTTCCTTCACTTCTCTACCACTTCTTGACATTTCTACCCCATCTTTTCTTCTCCCACATCATCTTCTCTTGCTCCGGCATAATCCCTCACTCCTCCACCACCGCTTTCTCCCCTCCCTCGGGCCATCCCCTCCTCTCCTTCCCTCCATTATTGGATGCGACTAAGTCCCCTTCTCCCTCACTACCACCGCTGGCAATCTGAGCATATGGAGGAGGATTTGGGCTTATGCTTGTCTGTTGAAGTCAAGGGCAAGGGGACTTTCCCAGCATCCGGGAGCTCACCGGTGAGGATCCATGAGTCTGCTACCCAGTGTTGTTGCAGTGGTGGTTACATTTGGATCAGGGTGTGGGAGCTCAAGTGGTAGCGAAGCAGCAAGGCTGCGCATGGTGGACTATGGTGGTGTGCAAGTGGGCAGGGCTGGCAGCAAATACGATCAGGAGGGCGGGGGCAATCCCGGAGTGTGTGCTCAAGGGTCACGACTACAGCGGTGGTGGCGAGCAGATGGGCAGGCAGTTGTGCACTGGATAGAGGCAGCATGCAGGCAAGCAGGCCAATGGCAGCAGCTGCCATGGCTCATGGCTGGGAGCATGAAGTGAACGGGGTGGGGAGAAAGAAGATGAAGAAGGTTCGGTAGTTTTGGGATTTCTAGAATTGTTGCTCCTTGAGTGGTATTTTACTAAGGCAACAAAGTTTAGTGGTATTTTGCAAAACTATGTATCTTTTGGTGTTATAGAACCAATTTTTCCAAAAAATGATTAACTGTTGACAAACCTACCTAAAATAATGAATAATAATCTAATTATCTAAGGTGATTTGGGGAATTATGCATGAAGGCATTTAATAGATCCAAAAGTCCCCTGTGAAATCTTCCTGCCAATAGTTCAGCAGTGCACTTGGATAGTACATCCAGGAACCCTAATTAAGCAAATGTTTCTGATGACTATGGGAATGAGAACGAAGCAGTTCACTATAAGTCTGATGTTCAAGCTATGAAACATCACCTTCTCAGCTGCCACCACAACCATAAGGCGGCCAAGGATTTCCTGGTCTGAGAGCCTCGAGAACCTGACAATAGCGCAACGGCTTTGAATGGGTTCAATTATCTTAGATGAGGTATTGCACGCAAGGGCAAATCTCGTGGTGTTGGAATATATTTCCATTGTTCTTCTCAGCGCTTGTTGTGCCCCTGATGTCATGCTGCACAAAGTAAATGTGAGGTCCAAACAAACAGAAAAGGCCACCTATACTAAAAAATTGTGATGAACAAAACTTCCGAACTTCAATTTTTAAGACTACAAAATAAGTTAGCACTACTCCTACAGATAGAGTTGCCACAGGGTGGGTTTCTTTATTTTTTATGTTCTAACACTACCATCCTATATCTCAACCTCAAACCAGATTGTAGTAAAGTGGGTTCTCTTCTCTTTTTTCCCCTCAAATTTCTGTGCAACCACTAGTAATGGCCTTGCTTGGGTGCAACAACAACCGATGGTGAACTAAGAACAAAGTTTCTAAGAGTTAGTTTCACAAACTAGCCCCATCTACATCAATGTAGTTCTGGGATAGCATTACCTGTCGGCCTCATCCAAGATGACAATCTTGTGCCGCCCAGGCTGCAGCGTGACCTTCTTCTGCGCAAACATCTTGATCTTGTTTCGCACCACATCCAGCCCCCTGCAAAAAGCACGAATCGGCCATCACACAACCAATCCACACGGCCCGGATTCGCCAGTACAATATCACGTCACGGTCTCAGCAACCTGTCGTCCGAGGCGTTGAGCTCGAGCACGGCCTCGCGGTAGCTGGGCCCGAGCAGCTCGTGCGCCAGCGCCAGGATGCTCGTCGTCTTCCCAGTTCCCGGGGGGCCCTGGGGTAAAAAAAAAAATAAGAGGAGACGGCGTGGGTTGTCCTGATTTGTGGAGGTGCGCGCGCAAGGTGTTCGAGGAAATGTCGCTTACGGAGAGGATGAGGTTGGGCAAGTTGCCGTCGCGGGCGATGACCTCGAGGCGGGTGACGGCGTCGGAGTTGCCGACGACATCCGCGACGCGGGTGGGGCGGTACTTCTCCACCCACGGGATGTCGTAGGCATCGGCGGGTGCGGCGACGGCGGAGGAAGAGGCCATGGCGCTGGCGGTGGGTTGCGCTTGCGCGGAGGGAGGGAAAACTGCGCGGTTGTGGAGGGAAACGGGGGAAAGTGCCGAACCAGCGGCGCGAGGGGTCTTTATTTGGGATGTGGGCCGCTGACGATCATCCGGTGGACGGCTGCGATCAAAGATGAGGACAAATAATAGGGTGGAAAATGATTGCCGAGAAACTTCAAATTCTTTTTCATCAAAGTGTATCTTAGCGCTATCCCATTGTATATTTGTATGTAGGTGGTTTTTATGTTTTGTGGTATACTGGTATGGGTTTTGTTCGTAGAAAAATATTTTAGAATGCAGCACGAATTGTAATAATACTAGCAGTGTTTTAATATATTTTGTGTTGTTTTAGCAGTTAACTTATGCGTCATCCGTCCAAATTTATAAGACATAGTTTCTTTTAGCAAGTATGCTAAGGAGATATTGAACATGACTAAATTATTCATATTTATTATCTCTAAACACTATATTCAATGTATGCATATAGAGTAAAGATGAATATTTATTAGAGATATAGAGTGAACATCACGCTAATTTTGTATTGAAATATGAAATACGCTTATATTTATGGATAAAATTATTAAAAAAAAAGCATCATATATTTATGGGCCAGGGGAGTAGTAATCAAAGCTGGAAGTCCAAAGCTTGGTCAACATGTGTGTGTGTGTATATATATTTGTCGGGGGGTCGGGTAATTCCCATAAATTACCTCGGGTGCCACCAACGACCAAGCTCGCTTCCCGGAGCCACCAGGAGGTCGTTACCCTCGACGGGTTAGTTAGAACCTGGAAGGCTACGATTTCGGCCTGCTCCGAGCTCGGGCTCGGGAGGGACTCCGGATGCCACGTATTCCATCGATTCCGGCTCGAGTTCGGGTAAGATGTACGAGCTCTGTCGGCCATCTACCGACCTAACGTGATCTCGAGGTCGGCGGAGTGGAGTAACCGCCCGAGCGTAACTTCCGCTAGCCTGCTACGTTCGCGGGAGCGTGGGCGGTTGTAGGATCCATCGGTTGCCACGCTTGGATGAGGTCCAAACGTGGGATAGCGGGGCCGATGGAGTTCGATCCTTTGTAAGCTATAAAAGCGCCCCATCATGAGGGGATAGGACATGCATCGTAAGACAAGAGACATACACTCGACACGCTGCAAGAATATACGAGAGCCGGAGTAGGGCTATTATCTCTTTCTGAGAGGCCCGAACCAGGGTAAATCGCCGTGTCCACGCCGTTGAAATCGTGAGTCGTTCCTTGAGTAATCCCTCACGCGAGAAGGGGTCACGCTTGGTCCCTCCACCAACAAGTAAGCTCGGCGGGGGCCTGTTTCAATCGCCGACAAATGGCGCCGTCCGTGGGGACCGACTTTCCTTTCGTGAGGAATCCTGAGGATGACAAATTCTTAAGATCGCCAGGCCTCGGCGCCTTAATTGAGGAAGAAGACAAGCTTCTGACGATGGGGCCGCTTAACATCGCCGGCCTTGGGAATCACGACGGTTCCGAGCTTCTCGCGAAGCCGCCGCCGGAAGCGCTTCTTCGCTCGGCTCGACGCCTCTCTCGGACGACGAGTATGACGCTTTCACGATGGTCTGGACATCCCGACCTTTTCGAAGCTCGACCAGGGGACCGCTTCACGGAGACACCGTGATGTCCCCTCGCGATCCGGCCCAAATTCCGTAACGCCTTCGCTGCGGGAGGATGGAAATGTTGGGAGCAAATCCTACCAAGCGCGTCTTCACCGCTACGAGGCGCCAAGGAGCACTGCAGTATCCTCGAATCAGACGCCACCTTACGGCAAGAAGTCCGAGGTGGCCTCGACCGATAAGACCAGGGCCGGTTCGTGGAGAATTTCCACGCCAGACGGACTCGAGTTCCCGTATGGCGATTTAACGAGCTGTTACCTCCGCTGCCTCTCGAAAGCGGAACGCCTTCAAGCCCTGGCCACGGTGGTACGCGACCTCAGAGAGTTCCCTGAGCAGGTCGACCTAGAAGCCATGGGCGCGGCCGTGGCCGACGACCTCGAGGAAATCGCCGCAGACATAAAGGCGGCGAAGCCTCCCGAAAGGGACGCCAGAGCAATTCCTCGAACGCCGCCACGGGCGTCCGAGCGCCCACCCCGACGACTCACGAGCCGCACTCAGAGTGACCTGCCGCGAGCGCCGGGCTCGGGAGGGCACCCGAGCGATTCCTGGGCTCCTCGACCAGCGGAATGCAGCCACAGGCGTAACCGGCCGAACATTCCTCATCTGCCACTTCCATCCTACTGCATAGGGAGATATTCTCTCGCCTGGGCCCACTAACCTCGGGCTCGGCGGTGGGGATCGCCCGACCGCCGACTCGTGGTGACCGTCCCCGATCCCTGGTGCAGTATGCGTTCGCGACGCCGCTACGACGTGTGACCTGGCCGACAAGGTTCAAGCCGGGCCACATCGAGAGATTCGATGGGACTCAGAACCCCGACGAGTTTCTCTCGATCTACACCACGGCCATTTTAGCCGGGGTGATGAAAGGGTTATGGCTAACTTTCGCCTACGCCCCGACGGCCGGCTCGACGTGGCTATTCAACCGTAAGGAAAACTCGATCCGGTCCTGGGCCCACTGAGCAAAGACTCTCCGAGCTAACTTCCAGAGTCGCTACGCCCGCCTCGGGAAGGAGCGCGACCTTGAGCTGCCTGACATGACGGAGGGCGAGACTCGCGCCAGCTTCGGCCCGGCCGCTTCATGCAAGTGCGCAATTCCATCCCAAGCATCTCGGATGAGGCGGTCGTCGGGCTTTCAAGTTCGGGGTCCGAGACGACGCTTTACTCAGGACTCGAAATTCACCCGACATCACACCAACGAGCTGCTCCGCATGGTCGACCGTTATGCCAACGCGACGAGGCCGCCCAATGGAAGAAGCTGGACGAGGAAAGCCGCCTCACCGCTCGGCTCGAAGGCGCTGTCGAAAGAGCGTAAGCTCGATCGAGAAAAAATCAAAAGAAGAAAAAACCTCTGCCTCCGACATGGTGGCAACTATCGAAAGACAACGACCGACCTCGCAGTGATAGGGGGAGCCCCGAAGGAAAGGGTCGACTGCTCAATGGAACAACGAGCGTAACCGGACGACCAAGAACGCGGCGACCAACGCGGACGGCTAGTGCCTATTTCTCGCTCGCTTCCACCAGGCGCATGGGCATTACCTTCGAATTGCGTAACGTGGGCCTCCCGCCGAGCAGCTTCTACAATGGTAAGGGTCCCATGCCCACGCCTCCCGAGATGGAAGGAGACGCCAAGGGCAAGAAGCCCGCCGAGGAGCAAGATACCGACATGGAATACCAAGAGCCGAGAAACCACATCGCCGTGATATTCTGGGCTCCGCCGCCTATGGGTCGCTGGCCGAGTTAAAGGAGGCCGCGCGCGAGGTACTCCGTGTCACTCGTGGAAGCCTCCTGCTCAGCAGCTCAAGTGGTCCGAGCCGCCGATCACCTTCTCCAAGGACGACCGCCTCTTCCTGGGGATGACGAAACCCCAAAGGCTTCCGATGGTCGTTAGCCCAACGACCGCAACACCGCAGAGGGTCGGGTCCTTGTGGATCGCGGAGCTCCCTAGACCTGATATTCGCCAAGGTCTTGACGAGATGCAGCATCCTCGCCTCCAAGATCAAAAGCATGGTGGTCCCGTTTCACGGATAGCACCCGAACGCTTGGCCAGGCCACTCGCCAGATCGCCCCGCCAAGAACGTTCGGCAATCCGAGCAACTTCCGAACGGAGCTAATCACGCTCAAGTGGTCGATTTCAGTCGGCCATAACGCCATCCTGGGCCGACCGCCGCCAAATTCATGGCCGCCACTCATCACAGTACCAATGCTTGAAGGTCCTGGTCCTGCGGCGTGATCACGGCCAAGGGAAGCCCGGAAAGCAGCTTCTAAATCGCGACGAGAGGGCGTTAGACATGATCGGCCAATCGCCTCTAACGCTGGCCCGAGCAAGAGCCGAGGAGTTCCCGCCCAAGGCTAGCCTCCAAGCCGAGGAGAAACCAAGGCCATCCTGCAGCGACGCAGAGCCGCACAAGGTCGCACACGTGGGGCTTCCCTAGATCCTAAATAGGAACTCGAGCTCGTGACCTTCCTCCGAGAAGCGCGACACGCTCGCTCGGGAACCGTCCGACATGCCCGAGTCCCAAGGGAGGTCGCCGAGCACAAAGCAGCGCTCGGCTCGACAAAAGCCTGGCGGGCAGAGCTCAGCGCTTCTCCCGAGAAGCAAGCCATCATCAGAGAGGAACTGGACAAGCTCCTCAAAGCCGGTTTCATTCGGGAGGTCGACCATTCCGATTGGTTGGCCAACCCAGTTATCGTGATGAAAAAAGGGGGCAAGTGGCGCATGTGTGTCGATCACACGGGGCTGAATGCCGCATGCCCGAAAGACAATTTCCCGCTACCTCGGATAGACCAGTTGGTCGACGCAACGGCCGGCTCCGAGGCGATGAGCTTTCTGGACGCCTACTCAGGCTATCACCAGATCGGCATATCGCCCGACGACGAGGAGAAAACTTCCTTCATCACGCCGTTTGGCACGCTCGCTACACGACCATGTCCTTCGGCCTAAGGAACGCCGGAGCGACCTTCCGCCGCCTCATGCGTAAAAACCTTCTCGAACCAAATAGGTCGGAACCTGGAAGTATATGTAGACAACATAGTCGCCAAGAGCAAGATGGCCTCTGACCATGTATCCGATCTAGAGGAGACTTTTCATAACCTCAATAAGCATCGAATAAAGTTGAACCCTAAAAATGTGTGTTCGGGTCAAGGCCGCAAGGTGCTCTGATACATGATCGGCCCACAAGGAATCGGGGCCAACCTGCAGAAGATAGAAGCCATCGAGAACATGCGACCACCGACTTGCACGCTGGAGGTCCACCCCTAACCGAGAATGGCGGCCTTAAGTCGCTTCATCTCGCGCTCGGGAACGTGGCCTACCTTTCTTCAAGGCGCCCGAGCACGACGGCTTCACTTGGACAGATGAAGGCATCAGCTCTTTCAAAGAGCTTAAACTATATTTGTCGAGACCCCTGGCCTTGACCACGCCAAGAGTAGGAGAGGTCCTCTTGCTTTACCTCGCCGCCACACCCCATGCGGTAAGCGCTGGCCATCACAAGAGAACGGACGGGGTACGGCGCCCGATCTACTACATCGAGGTGTTGCCGACGGACCAAAGGAGTGTTACCCGAGGTCCGTAAGCTCCTTTATACGCTCCTCGTGGCCTCGAAGAAATTAAGACACTACTTCCGTGCACACAAAATCCAAGTCCCGACCAACTTCCCGCGAGAGAAATTCTCGAATCAGACGCAAGCGGCGGATCGCGAAATGGGCCATGGAGCTCGCCGATTCGAGATCGAATCTCGGCCGTAACCGCGATCAAATCTCAGGTCCTAGCGGACTTCCTAGCCGAATGGACAAACCCCGCCCGTCCGAGTCCGAACCCAACCAGGCCGAGCACGGCCGCCGGGTCATGCACTTCGACGGATCCCGAGCTTACGACAGCTTCTGGCCGGAGTGGTCCTCGAATCCCCTCGGGGAGCGGATCCAAGACGCCCTCCAATCGCATTTCTACAAGAACGAACAACGCAGCTAATACGGGTCCGCTTAGCCAAGCCGCATGCAAAGCGCCAGAGTCCAACGACTAATCGCGAAGGGCGACTCGCACCGGTCGCCAACCAGGTTAACAAGGAGTATCGCGTTCGATGACTCAATGGCGCTTTACCTGGCTGAAGTAAGGAAGATGGAAAAGTACTTCGTAAAACTTCGAGGTAATCAGACATCCTCGTGAAGGACAATGCCCTGGCCGACCATCTATCGAAGGGTCGGTTCCGCCCACCTTCCCGCCGGGCGGGGTGCTCGCCGAGCACCTTTACAAGCCCTCCATACCCACCAAGGAGGGGGCAACCGAGACGGTGGTACCGCCTCCTTCCTCGAACAGATGCGAGTTGGATGACGCCATTCATCCAAGATTCTCGCACACGGACACCGCCGAGGAAGAAGCCGAAATCCCGGCCATAAGACGCCTCACCCTACAAAATGGTCGAAGGCCTCTTATACCGCAAAGGTGCACTCGAGTCCTCTCCAAATGCATCACCCAAGAGGAAGGCAAATATCTCTCAAGGATATCCACGACGGAATGTGTGAAGCTCACTCGCCCTTCAGGACCTTGGTAAGCAAAGCCTTCCTGCTAGGTTACTATCGCCAACGGCTCGCCGACGCTACGCTCCATGGTAACCTCCTCGCCGATCTTGCCGCTTCCATGCTCGGAAGGTCCATCACCAAGATACGCCGCTGCACTACCATGCCGCTAACCTGGCCGTTTTCGCTTGGGGCATCGACATACTCGGTCCATTTCCCAGTGGAAGGAGGGGTTGTAAATACTGCTCGTCGCGAATCGACACCTTCACCAAATGGATCGAGGCCGAGCCTATATCAACCATCTCGCACAAAGCGGCTAAAAGGTTCTTCCGCAATAATGTAGTAACTCCGCTTTGGCATGCTCCGAGTCGCCTCATTACCGACAACGGCACTCAGCTCACAAGCGAGGTGTTTCGTGCTTATTATGAGGAGGTCGGGACCAAGATATGCTTCGCATCCGTGGCCCACCCACAGAGCAATGGGGCGCCGAGCGCGAATCCGGGCAGATCGCCCAAGGAATCAAGAAGAGAGTCTTCAAGAGCCTCGACGGCATGGTCAGCCTGGGTGGACGAGCTACCCCGCCCTTCCGTCACTCAAGCACCACGACGAGCCGAGCTACGGGAGACCCCTTTCACCAGATATGGCGCGAAGCCGCCCTACCCGCCGAGGTTGTCCTAGGATCCCCAAGGGTGAACCTGGCCGATAGCATCGACGCAGAAGGCGAGCGCCGACTCGACCTCGACCGCGGAGGCGACTCGTGAACGGGTTACGCGGCGACCGCGGTTTACCTCGCAAGCTCTCCGCAGCACGCCGCTAAATCGGCAGATTTACCAAGGACCTTGCACGCCGGCGATCTCGTTTCGCGACGGGTCCAAGACCTGTCAAAGCCAACAAGCTAACGCCAAGATGGGAAGGTCCTTACACGGCCGTCTCAACAAAGACGCCCGGGCCGTCCGCCTCGCAATGGAAGATGGTCGAGAACTAGCTAGTACTTGGAACATCGACCAACCGCTGTAAGTTCCATGTCTAACCACACCCGCTTTACCTTTTAATAAACTTTGTCACCTTACTCCTCCCATTCTTTCTCTCTCTTTCCCTTTACCTCCGCAAAATTCTACGATTAAGCTCGACCTGCATAAAGTGTCGAGGCAGGTCGGTCGTTGGGGCAAAACACCGCACGACAAGAGCTCAACCTCGAGGGCTTCCTTCCTCGTGAAGACGACCATCTTTTTCCGCCGCAAAGTAAAGATTCGCACAGACACCCTTCCGAACGGTTCGAGCTCAGGCTCGGCGGTGGGCGGCGATCAACGCACTGCACTTAAGGGCCACATGGTCTCCGCAGAACTCTACTCCGCCAACGCAGGTCGTGCTCAGCCTACGCCCACGACCTCCGCTGGCGGCGTGGGGCCATAGGGGTACCATGTGGCCACTACCTCGCGACTTTCGCGAGGTAGTCACTCCTCGCACGATTGATCGCTAAGTCACAGAAGGCCGAACTCCGCCGAGTAAGGAACCACGGCACGAAACAAATCGTTGTCATCTCGGAGAAAAACAAAAGACGCCCATTAAAAATAACGCTCTTTCTATGTTCAATCAAGGCGGTTTCTCCTTAAGTTTTTTAAGGTAAAGACAGAAGAAAAATTACAGGAGGCCAAGACGCTTCGCCCCGCAGAGCGACGAGCTCGACTCAAGGTCGAGCACCCGCCGGCTGAAGCCACGACCTTCGCTGTCCGCCGTCGGCCGCCCGACTCCTCCCGCTGTCGGGTCGATTGTCCTTCGGCGCCGGAGCAATGGCCGCGTAAAGGTCGCCACCGTGGCTTTCCAGGCCCGACCTTGCTTGCTCGCTTCCGGCCGAGGCGCCTGGAGCTCATGCACGGACTCCTCCACCTTCCGCCGGATCTCGGCCTCGAAGATGTCGCCGGCAACCCGGCGCCGAGCCCGCGATCTTGGCGCCCCGCCGGCTTGGTGCTTCGCGACAACTTCGCGGCACGGCCGCTGCATGGAAGTCCTTCATGGTGGATTCCAAAGATCGCAGCAGTATGCGTTTCAGTCGTGGATCGAAGTTTTTGGTGAAAGCACATAAGAGTCGAGTACTTACCCAACAAAGCCAAGCCTCCACTTCGATGGAACAACTCGGCGGTCCTCCGCCTCGCTCGGCGTGCAAGGGATCCCCGCCTTGGTCCCTTCTCCTTGATCGGCACGGAGGCTTGAGCCCGAAGCCTCCGGCCCCTCGGCGAAGGACCTTTGCCCTGGGGACAACCTCCGCCCCGGAGAGGGACGGCCTCAAGAGCGAGGATCACCTCCCGCTCTTCTTCCTCCCGGCAGAAGTTGCACCGGGGCTCCACCTCCTCGACATCCGCACTCGGATCATGCGGCAAAGATCTCCTGACGCTGGTCGATCGGGGCACCGGTCGCGGGCCGGGAGGTCGGTCTCGATTGAGTGGCCTTGCGTTCTGGCAGATCCCTTCGCCTGGAAGCTCCCGCCCGCTGCGATGGTCGGGGCTCGCCTCCCGACTCAGCCAGGCTAGCCGCCTCTTCCTCGCCGGACGGGCTCCCGATCGGATTGGGGTCCCCGACGCTTGGCGGCTGACCCGTGATGACGCCGTGGAGCCCGGAGAGACTCTCGGCGATCTCTCAAGAGTCGCGTGATGATGTCGCCGGCGCCGGCAGAGTCCTCGCGGAGTCTCGCCGCCCGCCACCACCATCGACTTCGAGCCGTCATCCTCCACAACTATGATGTGGGGATGCCTCCGTCGCGCTTCGGGCATCGGCAGCTAGCCGATCTTCCTCCGTGCCTCCTCTTCGAGACACGACCTCCGGTCCCGGGGCTCAAGGCAGACTCCCCACCTCGGCGTCTGCCGCCACCGGGCGCCCGTGGGGATTGGGCCTCCGCAGCCTCACCCCACTTCGACTCGCCGCCCATGACGGCCTCGGCACGGCAAGCTCTCTCTAGCACGAGGTCAAGAACATCGCCACCATTGCTTCAAATCCCATAACTCAAGACTACCGCCACCCCCACTATAGACGATGTGGGGTTAGTGTGGTGCCGGAGGGGAAAGAGACAAACGAGAGGGGAATAGGAGACTGACCTCGCTCGGCGTCTGCTTGCTGAGCTCGGGCGCGGACAAGGAGGGCGGCCATGTCCTCGCGCGCCTTTGTCGGCCTCGGGCGACCGAGGGGTCGGCCTCCCAAGCCGGCCTCGAGATGGTCGGCCATTGGCGCGGTTGAGGCGCAGCAGCACCGACTGCGGGACCTCAGGACCAAGGGGCGGGGTCCAGCCTTGTCCTTCTCTCCTCGCGTCCTCGGAGCCGGCTCGAGCTCACCCGCCGAGCTCGCCTTGAAGGGGCCGCGACCGCCCTCAGCTTCAACCTTTCATACGGACCAGGCATGCGCCGCCTCCTTCTTCGCTTCAAGGCGGCAGCCGGGCGCAAACGAGCCATCGGCTCGGGGTTGTCCTCGTGTACTCATCCATCCACAATTTTAGTTCACTCACCTCGCCGACCGCATACTCCAAGCGCCGGGCGGGTGAGCGGTCGTCTGGCCGGACGCTCGCTGCGCGCTTAGGCGGGACGGCGTGGCCGACGGAGATCGAAAGCGGGCGCTGTAATTCCCGCTCGTCTCTTGGTCTTTCGACCGCCCCGCCAATCGCGATCCCACCGGTCACGGCGACTTCAAGGGCAACCTTCTCTGTAGAAAAAGAAAACTCGAATGAGGCCTAAGGCCCCTGAAAAACTCGTCCGACAAAAGCTCAAAGAAGACCGAATCGTAGACTTACCGCCTCGGTCCTAAGTTAATGACGTTGTTCGGATCCGACGCCTCAATGATTTCTTGCCCTTAGGGGTGCCGAACATCTCGACACCCTCGCGTCCACCTGTCCTCAAGTGAGTCGCTGCATCACCCAAAGAAGAGGTCGTGAGAATGGGCATCCTCTCGCTCGAAAAGAAGATCGGGGTGATGACATACCTGAACGCGACTCGCGGTGATGTCCTGTCACCCTCGACCTTGAAGAAGGGATGCTCCCTCCTCCTAAGGGGTGATACCCGATTCTCGACGTAGTCCCGGTAACGCCCCACGGCCAACCCCAAGCACGTGAGCTCATTGATTAGCATGAGGACCTTCTCCTCCTGCCCACGGGCGGTCGGGGTGTCTCGACGGGCGCGACCTCCGGCACCGGAGTAGGAAGCGAGCCGCCTCCGCTTCCTCGTAGAACCAAGAGTCGGCCCACCCTCGACACCGAGTCCTTGAGCGTGAAGCTCTGGATACTCGTGATGGGCGGGTAGGTCGGCGGAAGTAGAGGCAGCCGGCTGCGAAGGCGCACGGCTTCAGACGCGAGAGGGTGTAGAAGTGGAAAAAGAGGTCGGGAGTGGGCTCGACGCCCACGAACCCTTCACATAGATGGGAGAAGATGGCCATGATGAGAATGGAGTTGGGGTGGAGGTGAACGATCTCGCACTCGCAGAAGGCGAGCACGGCCTCGACGAACTCGCTGCAAGGCCCGGAGTCTGCTCATGGCGTAGAGCTCGGTGGAGACGATCTCCTCCTCCGGCCATGGCTCTCCTCGGCGCTGGGGGCTCTCCATGTGCCGGCTGCCGAGGTACTTCGCTCGCTCAAGGATCTCTGCCTTGCGCCTGTCGAGCTTGTCGACGCCGAACTTTGCCATGAGGATGAGGAAGACGATCAAAGAGGAGGAAGAGCGCCAAGGTAAGAGTATGAGGCGCAAAGAATCGCAAAATGGCCAAGTGAGTCTAAAGGATTCTCTTCGAGTATTTTAAAACTCCTCCAGGGAACGGAAAGTAAAGGGACTTCCCGCCGTTATGATCGAGGAAACCCTAGAGGCACAGAGGGCGCTTGAGGCATTCGCCATCCGGAAATGACACGTGGCACGCAAATCGAAACCGCCTCTGCTGAGAAGACGGTTCGAACTTCCCGAATGAGGCTTCCGGAGAAGGAACCGCTGAGAGGGGCCCACTGCTCGCCAAACGCGACGAGCCGGAGCAACAAGCCTGCTCCTGAGAAGGTTAATAGCTCGTTGGTCGCGACAGCTTGTTCGCCGGCAGAACCGATATGCTCAGAGAACGATAGGCCCAAGGGGAAGGCCTTCCTTAGACCTTTTCCCACTTGAACCTCGGGGCTAGCTGTCGGGGTCGGGTAATTCCCATAAATTACCTCGGGTGCCACCAACGACCAAGCTCGCCTCCCGCCCGAGCCACCAGAGGTCGTTACCCTCGACGGGTTAGTTAGAACCTGGAAGGCTACGATTTCGGCCTGCTCCGAGCTCGAGCTCTGGGAGGGACCTGGGATGCCACGATTCCGCCGATTCCGGCTCGAGTTCGGTAAGATGTACGAGCTTCGGTCGCTATCTACCGACCTAACGTGATCTCGAGGTCGGCGGGAGTGGAGTAACCGCCCGAGCGTAACTTCCGCTAGCCTGTTACGTTCCGCGGAGCATGGCGAAGTTGTAGGATCCACCGGTTGCCACGTTTGGATGAGGTCCAAACGTGGGATAGTGGGGCCGATGGAGTTCGATCCTTTGTAAGCTATAAAAGCGTCCCCATCATGAGGGGGATAGGACACAGACTGTAAGACAAGAGACATACACTCAGATACGTTGCAAGAATATACGAGAGCTGGAGTAGGGCTATTATCTCTTTCCTGAGAGGCCCGAACCAGGGTAAATCACGTGTCCACGCCGTTGAAATCTGGTGAGTCGTTCCTTGAGTAATCCCTCACGCGAGAAGGGGTCACAGTTGGTCCCTCCACCAACAAGTAAGCTCGGCGGGGGCCTGTTCCCCAATCGTCGACAATATTATTTTATTATTCTTTATGCTATTTATATTTCTCTATCTTTTGTTTTCTCTTTGTATAGATAACATAAATCTAAGTGGTTATTTTGACACATCTAATTAATGGAAAAAATTGTAACATAACTTATATATTGTAGAATGTAAATCAATTCTCTCCTTTCCCTCCAAAAGCCTATGTAAGTGTTTGATTTGACTTATATTGTTTTTGGTTCATTCAGCACGAAATTACTCCATTTTAGAATGCAACGATAGATCTGTTGAAATATTAGGTATATAATGATAAATTTATTCCAGAAATAAAATATAACAATAATTGAAGACAGAACAAAGGGAATAAATAGACTAGACACTAGCAGTATTTCAATTGTAATATCTATCTCATGCATATTATTAGATGAACAGAATAGCATTCTTGATCTATAAAAATAGATGTGGTTCGCGTGTGTTACCGAGTTGACACGAAGGTGTGGCCGAACAGGTAGTAGATGTCAATGAAGATCAGCAGTCGATGTAGTCAAAGTCGATCGTCGGTGAAGAAACCAGCGAGCAATCGCGTGAAGACACTTCTCAAAAACGTGATTCGCTCTCTCTCGGTGCAGGATCTCAAGGATGAACGCTTTCAGAGACCTGCACTCCCAACAGTCGGTGCACGCCGGCAAAGCGGAAGGTAGGCAAAAAGCTCGAGAGAGTGATATCCCTCATCCTGTTCAGAGGCATCAAAGAAAAAGCAGAAGGTATCCCTCATCCTGTTCAGAGGCCTCAAAGAAAAAGAACAGGAAATCTGGCTTCTCAAACCCAAAGTACCTGGAGACGTCTGGGGAAAACTAGGCAAGAGGACTTACCACAGCTAATCACAAAAGTGCCCCAAAGCAAGAAGGGGAGCTAGTTGAGACCTGGTACTACAAAGAAGCATGTGGATAAGACAATTCCAGATCTAAATCTTCCATTGGAAGAAGCTGCCGGAAATAATGTGTACGCACACATTGGCGGAGAAAAACTAAAGGAACTTGCTCATGAAATGGGAAATAACAGTGAAGAGCAAGTAGAAGTGCATGAAGCACCCCATGATGAAATGGCCATAAACTTTGTAATAACGAGAGAATCCATGAATAGAACAACATCCAATGTCGATGCATACTTTGCAAAGAAGATTGCCACGATCATTGATCATGATCCCAAGCCTGCATTTCTCGCAGAGTGCAAGAAAAGGCTCGATTGGGAAGATTGGAAGAAGTCAATCACCGCAAGTTAGTCTCTCTGAACAAAAGAGAGGTGTTTAGGCCTATGTGCCACACGCCTCCCCATATAATCCCCGTAGGTCACAAATAGGTTTTTGTTCGGAGAGGAATGAAAACAATGAAGTTGTAAGGTACATTGCAAGGCTTGTCGCTTAATGTTTCACTCAACGTCTTGGAGTTGATTATGAAGAAACCTATTCTCCAGTCATGGGAGGAATTAACTTTAGATATTTGATCTCAATGGCAGTCAACTTGAAGTTGAGAATGAAGCTAATGGATGTTGTCACAGCATATTTGTATGGAAACTTGGATTCGGAGATATACATGAAAGTACTCTAAGGTATCCCTATCCTAAACCAAGACAGAGCAAACAGAAACCTATACAAAGGTGAAATTGGAGAAATCAACTGTATGTAAATTTGAAACGATCGGAAGAATATGGTATAATTGCTTGAGTGACTTTCTCATAAGAAAGGCTACACGAACAACGAAGATTGTCTGTATGTATTTATACAACGATATCTGAATGGATTTTGTATAATCTCCGCCTATGTAGATGACTTGAACATCATTGGGACGGATGAAGAAATTGAAGAAGCATGCTCATACTTGAAGTCTGAGTTTGAAATGAAAGACTTGGGTAAAACCAAGTTTTGTTTAGGCTTGCAGCTTGAACATGCCTAAGGCGGAATCTTGGTACACCAATCATCCTACACGCAGAAAGTGTTGGAAAGATTTGGTTTTGAAAAGGCATACCCCGCAAAGACCCCAATGGTCGAAAGGTCACTCCAAGCAGACCTAGACACATACATGCCTAGAGAAGATGGGGAGGAAATCCTGGGAGCGAAATTCCCATATTTGAGTGCAATTGGAGCGCTCATGTACCTTGCAAATAGCACTAGGCCGGACATTGCGTTCGTCGTGAATTTGCTAGCACGGTATAGTGCAGAACCCACCAAAAGGCATTGGAAAGGGGTGAAGAACGTCTTCCGTTACCTCCAAGGAAGCAAAGATCTTGACTTGTTCTATAGAAGAAATAATGAATTGAATTTGATTGGCTATGCCGATGCCGGATACCTGTCAGACCTGCATACTGGCAAGTCACAAACCGGGTATATTTTCCTTTGCGGTGGAACAACAATTTCTTGGAAGTCGTCTAAGCAGACTCTTGTCTCGATGTCGACAAACCACTCAGAAATAATTGCCTTGTATGAAGCCTCTCGACTCTCGAGAATGTGCATGGCTTCAAAGAATGGTTCACCATTTCCAGAAGTCATGTGGTCTGAACATAGAACAAACCTCCACTATTATCTATGAAGATAATGCAGCTTGTGTTGCTCAAATGCAAATGAGATATGTGAAAAGTAATATCACGAAGCATATCAACCCCAAGTTCTTTTATGCCCATGAAGTGCATAAGATGAACGAGATAAAGATACTGCATACTAAGTCGTGTGAAAATCTCGCAGATTTATTCACTAAGTCACTCTCGACATCTTCCTTTGAAAGATGTGTTAGAGGAATCGGGATGATGAGGCTTAGAGAAGTGCAGATTTCATGAGGAGAATTTTCACATACTCCTACATAAATCTCGAACATGAAGTTTTAGTACCCAACGTGAATTTAGAAGATTAACATTGAAGTTTGGGTGGATTGTACTCTTTTTGTTAGTAAGTTTTTCATTGAAGTTTTTTTACTTAAGGTTTTTGATGAGGCAATCCGTGCAACACAGCAAACGTATGCTATGTACTCTTTCTCCAAGTTTTTTTACCACTAGGTTTTTCTGGAGTTTTGATGAGGCATATGCAACTCGCGGTGAAGAGTTCAAGGGGGTGTTAGGAAACTCAGCCATGTGGCCCATATGGACTCTCCCGAAACCCTAGCAGTATGTTATAAATAGGAGGCAGGGGGTCACCCCATTGTACGGATGCAACCAAAATAATAAAGCAGAGCAGTTCCTCCTTGTAGGATCAAAATATACGAATATAGCAATCAGATGGGGGTGGATGATTGTGCAGAAGCTAAAACAAATTTTGATGATTATCAAGACACCCCAAAATAGCTTATAAAAGATTGCTTCAGTTTAAAGCAAAAACAGATTGATGTTTCAAGCAAAAACAGATTGACAAACATCCACTAAATTGCAAATACCCGAAGATCCAACTATCGGATTGACGTGAAATTGATACTGCAAAAAACTAGATTCAATTTAGAAACTAATCCAACAAGAATCAACTCAATCGGATCTACGGATCAAAAGTTATAAGCTCTGTAAGTTGACTGTTTTGAAATCGACTAGTTCGGACTGGTAACGTGACTGTCAAGTTCGGACCAGTCCGAGTCGAGTTTGGACCGTCTGATCGTGTCGTCAAGTTCGGACCAGTCCGAACTTGTTGAATTCAGCCTTTTTGACTTGTTCGGTAAATTGCGAATTCCCGGAGATGCAGTCGTCGGATTGACCTGAAAGTACCACAAGAAACTAGATTCTGATACAAATCTAAAAAAAGAAGAATCAACTCGATCGGACTTACAGATCAAAAGTTATAAACCTTGCAAGATTGGTGTAAAAGAATATGACGAGAATTTATCTAACCAAAACTTGTATGTTAAACAAAAACGACAAAAGATTAATCAACTAAACTTTGATGAACCCTAAAACAATACCCTAGAAAGGTTTTTGATGGATCAAAATAAGATGAAACTCAATGAACAAAAACCAATCTAGAATTAGAACAAGCATGCAAACAAGAACCAAAGCAGGGAACACTGTAGCAACGTGGGTACTGTAGCACGCAAGGATTTGAAAGAATTGATCTTTATTTCTTCTGTTTAAAATACTCCAACACAAGAGTACAAACCCTAAAAATTGCGCTCTGCTTTCTACCTGGTGCAATGCACTAATTGATACCTTCAACAGGAGACAACCCCTCCTATTTAAAGGAGCAAACACAAAGAGTCCGAATACAACTCCAACTACAAACATGGAAGGAGTCTGTATTCAACACAACTAAACTTGGCCCAACCTGGCCAAAAACAATTATTGCACGCGTGTACAGCCAATATGCCATACTCTTGTGACTAACAATTCTGCACGCGTATGGCCCACCTGCCATACTCACGTGACCGACTAGTCTTCATGTGCACCGTTCTCTAGCCTGAACGTCCCGCATGACATCCTCGACCATTAGGACCTCGATTCCTCCCTGAACCTAGTCCCGAACCTCAGTTCCTCCATGAACCTATTTCCGATCCCGTCACCGACCACATTCGCCCTCGAGCAACACCTACACATAAACAAACCACAAAACAATTCCGAGCACAAGTTCATGACTTGACTCAACATTAGTCCATGCAACTACTCACATGTGCATTGCATACAAATCAATCCAAACTCAATTGCAAAACCCTAATCGAGTTTACGTTCACGATGGACCAACGAAAATTGGTCCGGCGTACATGCAAATTTCAGACCGCAAAATCTTGTTCACCACGGACCAAAACATTGATCCGGCGCACATGCAAAAAATGCAGTACGACGCAATGCGTTCACGGCGGACCAAATATGTGGTCCGGCGCTCAAGGGAAAACTTACTGTTTCTTGACAGATTTAGTCCGGCGCCAAGACAAATTCACGACGGACCAACAATTTGGTCCGGCGCATATGGTCCAGCATAAAAGTGTAGCCCTCTGATTCTTGTCAATTTGGTCAAGCACGTGCACAAGCACATTTTGCAAATTAAATTGTAAGCCAATTTTTCAGCACATGATTTCACACTCCTCATATTGTGTCTCTCCCCCTCTCTCTGTTATCTAGTTTAGATCTATTAGGCAACTCCGGACTATTCGATAACGAGATTGTCTAACAAGTAACAATGATCTCATTTGTCATGGAATAGGAAGCAAAAAATAGGAACAAGCAAAATAAAAAAAGGGAAAAAAAACTCTTCATCTCGAACCCATCCCAATCCCCATTCCATTGGACGTCTTCCTTTCGATCTCGCAGGGTTTCCTCGATGGCGACGCCTCGCTCTCCGAGCACCCGCGGCGACGCGCTCCTTGACTCGGCTCCGCTGCTTGGCGGTGCCAGCGTCGGGGGCCGGCGTCGAGGGAACGCGCTTCGCCGGCCATCGCTCCGCGGCGCGGCGCGGCTGCTGCGCCGCGGCGGACGGCGGGCGATGCGTGAGCCATCGCTGCTGGTGCGGGAGGCGGCGGCGGAGCACCTCGAGGAGCGGCAGGCGGACTGGGCTTATTCCCGCCCCGTCGTGGCGCTCGACCTCCTCTGGAACCTCGCCTTCATCACCGTCGCCGCCGTCTTGCTCGTGCTCAGCCGCAACGAGAACTCTCCCATGCCTCTCCGGATCTGGGTCACCGGCTATGCCTTACAGTGCGTCGTCCACATGGTCTGCGTTGCCATCGAGTACCGGATGCGCCACGGCCAGCGCGGCGGGGCCCCAGCACCCGCCGACGAGGAGAGGGGCAGTGATGGCTCGTCCTCGTCTAGTGACGAGGATGTCAGGGAGCACAATCGCCGTGGTCGCCGCATCGATTGCGTCAGGTAAATTTGAGGGATCTGGCAAGTAGGATGAATTTCCAAGGTAGCTACAGTTTGTGTCTAATAATTTATCATTTGCGTGTTAGTGTTGTCTCAAGCTACCTAGTAAGTAGATCAACACAGGTTTACGGTAGTGTAGTTTCTAGCGAAAGGTTCCTTATGGTTGCCCGTGGTCATATTGTTGATGATGGTAGTAAATTGGAGCATTGTATTTGCTGTCCACCATGTCATGAAGAAAAACAGCTGAGTAGAGAAGCTGTCAGTACTACTCAGTCCTGGAATGATACGTTGTATAAATGTGTAGCTGTTCCATGATGTTCTATAAAGCTTTATTTTGTTGTTTGTGGATTGGGGTGAATAGAGCACAGTCGCTGATCTATGGAAGGCCAGATCGGATTGTTCATACAAAGCGATGAGTAAATACTGCTATGAAGTTCACTTCAGCCTGTTATGTCTAGGTCTTTTTTGACTAGTTTTCTCTTCTAGGTGGGCTTCTACCGCCAAAGAGGTTTAAGTAATCTTGTATTACTTTTTTGGATGATGTCTGCTATGATTATAAAACCTTTATATTTAGATGCTATCTTCCAGATGACATCATAATTTGTTCTACTACTTTGAAACGGCTACATGGGTATCTCCATAACTGGGTCCTAAAGAGGTCCTAAATTCAATTAGGGTTGAGAAAATGAATCTGTAAATTGGTCTTCTTCTTAATAAATTAGAAAAGAAAAGGCATACCTCAGCATTGTTGCTGTCTTGTTGTGTACCTATGTTATGCTGCAATGTGTGAAAAAATTTGAGGCTTGCTCTATGTGGTAAAGGCTTCTGTTGGGTTCAATTCAATCCTCAATAGACATTTCATAAGAAGAAGCTGCATAATCTGTTTATGTTTCTCCCTGAGCAAATGGACATGTAGAATCTATTAAATTTGGTATTTAGTGAAGAGATACATTGTACCATCTACTGATATTTGTTCTGATAGGTCAAGTAAAAGACAATAGTGCCCCCAAGTGCTTGATTGCTTGATATCTTAACTTCTAACTCACAATTTTGCAGTCATGTTGAATTGATTGTTGTCTTAAACCAATGATTGTCCTTGTGTTTGCTTTGCTTTACTTCTTTAACCCAGGCCAACAAAATCATATGAAGTTCTCTAGTTATATGAGTACATTCAAGAAAAATATGCTTCTCATGTTGGTGGATATTGATATAACTTCTGCTGATGTCAAACGTGCAGCAAGTTGGTAAAATGCCTTTAATCGAGTGACATAGTAAAATATGGACATTATGTTGTGATGCTCGCCTGCTCGGCAAATATGCCAGTTGCAGTTACATGAGTCATTATACAGTAATGTTGCCTATTTTCCATGATAAATGGACATGGGGATTGTCCCTTGTTCTAAAAAATGCCCTGTCCCTTGTTTAAAAAAAAAGGCACTATACTGCAGCTGGTCAATTCTGCATCTCCGTTAACGTTGTAGCCAGTTGGATGGCTTTGCTATTCCCTCATTCATGTAATACACTTGCCTTTCTCTTTTACGCTTTATACTATTATCTGAATTGTATGTCCCACGGCTTATAGATGGGCGGTCTTGTTTCGTTAGTTTGGTCTAGCATTATAGTAACTGTTACCATCACACCAGCTGTTAATTCATTTCGTGTCTATGTAATTATTTATATTATGTGATCTCATCTATGAGTATTGATGGTTTACTCTCGCAGCATCGCAAAACATCTGGAGTCTGCTAATACAATGTTCTCTTTCATATGGTGGATAATTGGATTTTACTGGATATCTGCTGGAGGTGAAGAGGTTATCCACGATGCACCTCAACTTTACTGGTACATACGTCTTTTAAATTAAAATTTGATTGTTCGTATTGTCCTCAATTTTTTGTTTGCAATTGTAAACATGTTTCCATATGATTTTCTTTGCAGGCTTTGCATAGTCTTTCTGGCATTTGATGTGTTCTTTGTTGTATTCTGTGTTGCTCTGGCTTGCATCATTGGTATTGCTGTTTGTTGTTGCCTCCCTTGCATTATAGCAATTCTGTATGCTGTCTCTGATCAGGTATGGCATTTCAATTATGTGGAATATAGCATATTTATATTAACATTGATATGTCATTCTTGCAATAGATAACCTTGTCTTTTGTATCATCTGATTGAAATCAGGAAGGAGCATCTGATGAGGACATTAGCCAAATTCCACGATACAAATTTCGGAGGACGGATGAGCCTGAAAAGCAACCTGTTGATTCCGCAGGGCTTTCCGGTGGAATAATGATAGAGTGTGGCACCAACCAACCTATTGAGAAAGTGCTTGCAGCTGAAGATGCAGTAAGTTCTCATGTTTTGATCTTTTTGGATATGCATAATTTTGGCCTCAACAATGCATGAGGCGCTACAATTCAGAACCTTACATCATACTGTACATTCATTAGTGAATGGGATGTCATGAAACTATGATTATGTGCTTGCTTTTAGTCAGCTCATATGCCTTGATCAAATATTTCTTGCTTTGGTGCAATTGATTTTGGCAAAGATATTAGTCGTGCATAACCTTATTTTGGCCTACAGCACTAAGAACCCCAAGTATTGAACCATTTGTTTGTTGTACTCGTCACAATAGTGAAGAACTAACAATATATGTTTCTGTTAAAAGCCATGCGCTCCAACATATAAGATCCTCTCCCCATTGTTTTTCTGTGATCCCAAAAGCTATGAATTCATTGTTAACTTGATAAATGCAGGAGTGTTGTATTTGCCTTTCGGCGCATGACGATGGTGCAGAGTTGCGTGAACTCCTTGTGGGCACCATTTCCACTGTACTTGCATTGATAAGTGGCTGCACATCAACGCAACATGTCCCCTGTGTAAGTTCAATATTCGGAAAAGCAGCAGTAGCAGTGGAAGTGAAGAAGTATGAAATGTCCTCCACTTGAGAATGCCGATCCATTTCGACTTCACACCTGTCTCTCTGCTCATGCAACTCCGGGACATGACCAGTGTAAATTTTTGTATCCTAAGTGTGCCGATAGTGTCAATTATTGAAGTGACTCGAATGGCTGTTCATATTACATAATAGTTTTTGGATGTGTTGTTTACAGTCCGGAATATATGGTTGTTACTTCGTGAGTTGTATTCGAGTGATTCAAACTTTGCGCAGCTTGTTTGTGTCTGATGACTGGCAAATTTTCGTACTTGCATGGTTTGTGCTGAAGAAGCATTCCTCCGTGGACATATTTTTGTGGCAAGGACAGCTGATGAAAGAAGCTACCTGTAAATTCTGGCTGTTGAATTGTTGCGGTGAGAATGCACGGTTGTCCTGCAGGCTGCAAGTGACCATCTCGTGCGGTGAATTCTCGGTCTTTCTCCTCCTGCAACTGTGAAGATTACTGAGCTGAGAGTCATGCAAGGGGAGCTGGAGTACATTTCACTTCCTAGTCTTTCTCCTCCTGCAACTGTGAAGATTACTGGCTGAGAGTCATGCAACGGGGAGCTGGAGTACATTTCACTTATAGTCTTTCTCCTCCTGCAACTGTGAAGATTACTGAGCTGAGAGTCATGCAAGGGGGAACTGGAGTACATTTCACTCCTAGTGTAAGATTCTACCTTTGTATCTTTCCGGAGAAATTAAAATATTCGAAATTCGAGTTGGAATGTAGCCGTTCTGGAATCTCGCATCGAACGAGGGCGTATTGGTCTGCGATCCAGCAGCTTCGAATACCCAGGATAGCCATATAAGATTCACATCACTCACTTTTGAACACTGCGCACAAAGGCCCAATTCGAGACGCAAAAAATTCGCAGAAATTTCGTGAGAGATTTATAGGAATTTTACATGAAATCAACGCAATTTCGACAATATTCATGCTTTCCAAAACGAACCATAATTTGATCAACTGGATATGAATTATACTCCAACGTACGACACGCTAACATCAAAATTTAAGCGCCGCCGATTTCAAAAGGAGAAAGACGACCGTACCCGCTGCGCGCCTAGTGTCCAGTGCTTCGTTTCCTGCGGCGCGGGTGTGTTTCTGGTTTCTGTTCTTGCTCCTGTTCATGCGCGCGATCTTATCACCTCACCAAAACCCTCCATTTTCCCATTATTATTTTTCTGATCTCTCTTATTTCAGAATTTAACACACAATTCGCAAGCCTTTCAGCTTATTTAGATGATATATATGACCATCTATGTATATGATAGGAGAGTTTTCAGAATTTGACACACTTTAAAATTCGTGATTTGAATTTGACACTACCACCATCACATACACACAGACGGTCCCACATGTCATTCAAATGCTCTGAAAGGCCTACGAATTGAGTGTCAAATTCTGAAATAACCCATATGATAGTGGCCAGAATGTCAAATTCAGAAATAGGAATTTTACACAGCCTCGCAGGGCGCAGCTATTCCTCGTTCCCTCTCCTCCTCCGCCTCCCCGAGTCCCCAAAACCCTCAAAATGCTCCGCGCGCGCCAGCAGCAGTTGGCGCGGCGATGGACTCGCGACCGGCGCCGCCTGCTGGGCTTCCTCCCCTCCGCCGCTGGCGGTGGCTGCCGCGCCGTCGACCTCTCCCGCATCGACCTCGGCGCCGTCAGCGCCGACTACGCCCTCGAGTGCGTCGCCTCCGGTAAGGCAACCCCCTCCTCCCTATGCGCGCGCGCGTGTGCGGGTGCGGGTGCGGGTGCGCAAGCCGTGTGTGCGTGTGTTGAGGTGGGGCGTTCCGGAATTGGATACATCTGATGGTTGGTTGCGCGTGTTTGAACTGAACCAGGCGCGCAGTTTAATGCTTCAGAGGTCACCGGGAGGTACTTCGACGAGAGGAGGTACCCGATCATGGTATGGGTGAGCTGATCACTGGAAATTTCCTCTCCATTCCAGCTCCAATTGATTTGATTACTTGTTTAATTGTATAGTTGCTCCTGAGCACGAAATGAGTAGTGTTCTACAAGCACTCAAGCAGAAATGCTGGAGCAGTGGGGAGGACGGGATTCTAACGTTTGTTTTTATAGTTACGCATTTAAAATCCGTGTAATCACAACAATGGGAACATGACGGAACCATAGTTTGACGCTGCCAAGCCTATGTTAAATTTGAATGGAAGCATGTTGACGTTCTTGTATTCTACCAAAGCTGAAAAACCATTAAGAACCGGACTCTATAGTGCAAATATTTGTATGCGGCTATGCACAAGTCCTTCCTCAACTATAACCACCATGTTCCTATGTATATTTAACCTGATATGACTAATCCTTGATCTGAACTATACTGAGAGTTTTAGCAGATTTTAGCAGTACAATATAATAGGCATTTCTCTTTTAATTTTAATATCTGAAATTTCTTTTCGAACCTGCTCTGCTCTGTACTTAAATCTTCTTGATCTCATTGTTGCTGACTTCCCTCCATGTGTTTGGAGGTTTCTAAATGTCTACTGCAAGGATAAAGGCCATGGATTCAATCGAGTTTTCCAATTCCCTTCCTTGTTATACATACAGAATCTATTATAATATTAAAGTAGAGGCAAAAGAAACTACTACGCTCGCTCTCAAGGCTAGAAATTCTCATATTAATTGGAGGAAAAAAGAAAGATTTATACCATTGATCGTGGTGGGTCCAGATTATAACGGTCTAGATTAAAAGAAAGAGTTTGTGTATTGCATAATACAGGATCTAAATTATAACGGTCTAGATTAAAAGAAAGAGTTTGTGTATTGCATAATACAGGATCTAGATTATAACGGTCTAGATTAAAAGAAAGAGTTTGTATCATTTACATTACATAAATAGCTAAAAAATTAGAAATTGGGTTCCATACAATAATAGTTTAGTTTAAAAGAAAGAGTCCAAAGATTTTCACTACTTATTTTGGTGGGACCAGATTATAGCGGTGCATATTAATCTATATAGATATTAAAGTTATATAAAAAATAAATAATTATAGAAAATATAGTTATATATCAAAGATAATCATATCATAATATCTAACCGCGCAATTGCGCTGGTAAATTTGCTAGTTTAACATAATGAGAACTGTCTTCTGTCATCGGCAAACAATCAGCAGGCACTCTATGTATTGTTACCCACAATTTGTGGAAAGTTACGATAATCCTCCATATAAGGCTTTATTTGCAGATAATTAATTACTCTCATTTGCCATAATGCTTGATTTTTTGCTCGGTGATAAACCTGCACCTTGGTCTGCAATTCACCAATTCGGAAGTTACATAGTAGCTTATCCATGAGTTAGTGCTTGGAAATGTTATGTAATTGTTATGAATTTTTCATTCAACAGATGGGGTCACGATCAAGGAACTCATATTTTCTTCTTTCAAGGCCAGAACTCTCTAGTTCTCCTCCAAAGAAAGCAGTGCATGATATGGGGCCCCAAGCACCTGCAGAAGAGAACTCAAGTACAACAAGACAACCTAGTGATTCTTTTAGAGTAGCCGTTAACCTTCTTAAAATTTTGTCCACAGTGCCCTTCTTAAAATAAATGTGTGGTGCCGCAACCAACTGGAGAATTATCATGCATACTTCTTTAGTCAGGTTGGTCAATTCCCTTGTTTGGATCACAAATGTTTCACTTTCAGCTGATGATTATTTTGGGTCGTCCATCAAGTAATCAACTTATTGCTGGGTGTCTTCCTGTTCTAGCATGCTGATTGAGAAAAGCTATTATCAAATGTTATATCTCGTACTCTCTGCCAGTAATGCGAGTAAGCATGCTTACATAATGCTGATCAGTGATTACTTCTCACTGATGTGGGTTTCCATTTCCTAATCAACTGAACCAACTGTTAAAATTTAATACATTCAGTTAGTTATGGTTGGGTAATACATGAAAGATGTGTTGACACTTCTGGCCTAGGTCATTTCTATCTCATTTTAGATGTACTCTTTGACCCAGGGTGGTGTTGAAGTTAACCTGGGCGTCTTGTGATTTGACAAATATTTATATCCGTGTCCATGTTACAAGTTTATATGGACTAAGCAGGTAGATGCAAGTATAGTTCCTTGAATTATAGCCATAGTCTGTCAAATTTCTTATTACTGCAGAAGCATAAGTGCAGAACTCACATGACAGTTGCTGTCTTGTTGATGTAGGTAGGTCATCATGTATTATTTGTCTCATGACACAAAGTGATATGTGAATATAAGTATATAGCTAGTGCTACAGTCTGGATAACTACGAAACCATGAAAGGAAAATAGTGTACACTGGGAAAGAAGGGGCTCAATGATTCTCATTGATTGGATGAGTTAATGGAGGTTAAATCAATTTAGACAATGATTTTTATTGCGTATTTTGCAAAAAAAAAAGAGGGTATAATGTTACCATAAAAAAATGGTAAGATGTTTCTTGGTGAGAAAATTCTGCTTGGTTTGCACATATATACACAGCAGGTAAGCTATAAAATTTTTATTAAAATCCCATAGCACCCGGATATATGCAAATAGATGTATCCTTTTGTTATCGGCCTTTGTTATCAGCAGTTTAGCTGCACTCAATGTTCCTTTTGTCTTTTATTGCCTTAACATTTTGCACTTGAAGCATGCTTATATTTACAAGTTCACACATCACCATTCACCAGTCCTAATAATGATTATATTCAAATTCTCATGCTTTATTTTTTATTTACACTTTTGGATTATCATTCAAGTTTTTTTAATGTTGAGTGCACTTGTAAAACACGGAGCATTGCGTATTCAGGATGATTATCAGAAGGTTGGTGCTGAGAAGAACAAACAGGGTGGTTATCCCGATGCTTCTCAAGGCCCACAAACTCTACAAATCGCCAGCCCTGATAGAAATGGTGCAAATTAGTATGCTTACACGGCTGCAAACCAAGGTAGTATATGCTGCAATGCGCTTTTTCTATGCACGATGGCCTTTCAGGCGTTAAATAGCTATTACCTAACTTGATGCCTCTTGACATTAAGCAACAGATCGAAGCAAATAAGCTTTCATTGGTGAGTTGAAGAGTAGGCAGAACTGGACTAGCACCTGAGATCACCATCATCCTGCTAAAGAGCTCAAGATTTGTCCTGCCAAGGAAAGAATCATCACAGGTACACCACTTCCACAGTTCCACTGGTACCACCAAATGTACAAGTAATGTGCCAAACAAAAAAAAAAAAAAACTCGTCTTTTTCTATCTTGCAGGGTCTTCGTAAATGTTATGCCTTGGTCGTTCCTAGTGCAGTATGCATACGGATAGTCCAGCAGTCAGCTGGGGAGTGTTCACTCATTTGGCCCCTTCCTTCACTTTTTTTTTTTTGCAAAAATATCTCTCTCATGATTTTTTTTTTACAAAACTAGGCCCTTTGTGCTACAGTGTCATGAAAGCACTTCTATGGTACTGTAGCACGAAAAGCAACCTCCCGCGGTTTCAGTCCAGGGCAATTGCCCGCCCCGCACACGCCACGCCTCTTGCCGCGCTCCCGCTCTGCGGCAATTCCGTTGCCGCACCTCCAAACCGCAGCAACTCGCCGTCTTCCGCGTTCGGTCCACGCCCGCCTTCCGTAGTCACTTAGCACGGAAGGTGCCAGGTGTCACGTTCTAGTCCGTCTGCGCTGGGGAAGAGGCTATTTTTGCAAAAAAAAATAGAGGGGTGTTATTTTTGTAAAAAAAAAAAATGAGTGAAGGGGCCAAAACAGTGAAAATTAGCATAATTCTGCCAGGAGCTTCCCCAGCGCGATTGGATCTTTGCTACAGATCAATAGATGCAGAGATCTTTGGTATTGCAGATGCGATACATTCAGGAATGATATTGTGATTTAACACTGTCCAGTTCCTCTGAAAAAAATCCACCACCAGGTAAACCGTCCAGCTTAGGGTCCTTTCAGAGAACTGCTTGCAAATACTTCCATTCATAGAGGCCGTCACCTTCTGTTCTGCCTCGTGAGGCACTCGACGGGGAGCGACACCGGGATCGCTATTCGCTCGTGTAAAGATGCTGGGAGAAAAGGCCAAAACCTCCTGCTTCGACGATGTTGACGCCCTTCAGTTTTTTTATTTTTATTTTTCCTCGCACGCCAGTACGCTTTGCCATGTAAATACAAGGTGTTTCTGTTCGATTCGGATCCTCTGCCTGCTACTCAAAATGCACGGTGTATTTTAACCTACATTTTGAGTAGCAAAGGCTAAAAAAATTTGTAAAAAAAAATTAAATTGCTACAGTATTTAAAAAATCTAGTTTAAAAATATGAATTTCAATCTAAATATCCGAAATTTCAATGAAATTTACCAAAATCTTGAATACTATAGCAATTTGATTCCCCCCCAACTTTTTTAGCTTTTGCTACTTAAAATACAGTGCATTTTGACTAGCAAATTGACTAGCAAAGACAGAGGATCCCAATTCATTTGTCACCCGTGTGGAAGGTCTAATGGAACATTGTATGTTCTAGACTTCTGGTCTTTTTGACTTCTAATATCCGAAATCTGAATGCCTTCTTCTAGGTGCCTCTTTGACTAGCTGTACTCCCTCCGTTGGGTAACAAATCCATAAGCACGATATAAGTTTACGGAGGGAATCAAAGCTAGGTATTGTAATATTTTAACCCAATATCCCTGCTTTAGTGCAGAAAAATAGACAAGTTAATAGAGCATGCCATTTAGTTAGTGATGTATGATTCAATTATTTTATTGTATTATTAGATTTTCAAGTACTTTTTGTACGATGGGTTTGGATTATATTACTGGACCAAGGGAGTAGTAATTAGCACAATTTTCAAATTAACTAAGCAGTTACGACAAAAGGAAATATAGATAAATGCGTGATTGCTGCACAGTAGTGGAGGACGGGAAAAAAATCTGGTATGTCGAAATCATTATTTTCATGTACTTTTATTATCCACTATTGTTCCTTGGACATGTGCATCTCCCATTCTAATCTCAACATCAACATCCTCAACCTATTCTCATTGCAGTGGTGGACGGAGTAAAATTATGATGCGACGAAATCGGTAGGATGGAATATTAAACAATATCGTAATGCCAAAAAATTCATACACTAATAGGCTGTTTGGTTGGCTGCATATGGAGAGAATTGGCCCTGGGGATGCAATATTTTACTGTTTGGTTGGCTTCTCTATCCACTGGGCCAGGCTCCCACGATGCAACAAGCCCCCTGGAGCCAGGCTCCGTAGATACGAAAATATCGGGCGTTTCTGGGCGGCCTGGCTCCGCTCGTGCAGCTCCGCTCCACTCGTGTCTCCCCAGCCGCCTCACGCATTCATCCCCCACGCAAGGGTTTCTCCAATCCAGCCGCCTCCATCCGTCTCCGTCGGCGCTCATCCCCCATCCTCCATCCGCACGACTCATCCCCCGTCCTCCATCCGCCTCCGCCGGCGCGGATCTGGCCTGGCGTCTCGGCCGGCCGTCTCGCCCCACTCGCGCCTCAAGCGGCAATCTCCGGCCAGCGGCGCCTTATCCGGCTTTCTCGAGCCCGTGCGGCTCCATCCGTCGTCTCCGACCCCCGTGCGCGCGTCTCCAGCCGGCCGTCTCCGCCCCCCCTCGCGCCTCAAGCCGGCAGTCTCCGACCAGCGCGCGCCTCTATCCGGCTTTCTCCGAGCCCCGTGCGGCTCCATCCGTCGTCTCCGACCCCCGTGCGCGCCTCCAGCCGGCCATCTCCGACCTCCGCGCGCCTCTAGCCGCCCTTCTCCGACCCTCGCGCGCACCAGTCTCTGAGCAGTAGAATCAGTGGTATGTGTTCAAGAAGATTTGGATATCCATTTTCTTTTTGCTTCTATTGCTTCTATTACAGCTATACTGTTCGATCTCAGTATGAAATACTTGGTTGAGTTCTAGTGCTTATATTGGTGGTTCAGTATGAAATTTGTGGTTGACTTCTAGTGCTTATGTTCAATCTCAGTATGAAATATGTGGTTGAGTTCTAGTGCTTATATATTGTTCTATCTCATAATGAAATATGTGCTTCTCTGAGCAATTGAATCAGTGGTACTCTGGATGGTTAGTGCTTCTATTGGTTCAGTGGTACTCTGAGCAATAGGTGACTTCATGCTTAATCAGTGCTGTAAATGTAGAATGTATATTGGTTCAATATGATGCTTAATCAGTTATATTGCTTAATTAGTTCTGGACATGTTTTTGCTGTTATCACCAAGCAATCGTCTGCTTTTGCACTTTTCATTAGCTTAGCTGGTAAGCAAATGGCTCAGATTGCCTTGATCATGTGAATGAAGCTAGCGACTTCAGTTTTGTCCAATAAGTGGTGTTTGGAGACTTGTGCTTGATCATGAATTAGTGGGATGGATTGCCATTTGCATTATTGCATTCTTCTAGAATAATATGGTTTCTGGTCAGCTATAATAAGTGTTATATTATAATGCTTTCTTCTAGAATATTGATTATTGCATTCTTCTAGAATATTGATTAACATATAGTCATCTATTAATTGTTAGATGGATATGCAAAGCCGACGAAGGAAGCTTATCATTCAAGCAGTTGCACTAGTTACGGTCATGCATGCCTTTTTGTTAATAGACTTAGATTGGCTAGATTAACTAGACCTGCAGTCACATATGGTCCTATGTGCAATAGAGACATTGAACGGCAAGCCAATCTAAATCTAATTTTTAACTCTAGTGATATCGAGTGTGTCAACATGTTGCGCATGAGAAGAGCCCCTTTTTTCCGCCTATGCAACCTATTTAGGGACAGGAATTTCCTGCGTGATAGCATACACACATGTATAGAGGAGCAAGTTTCAATGTTCCTCCATGTAGTTGGGCATAACCAAAGATTCAGAGTTATCCATCACACATTTAGGCGATCCATAGAAACAGTGAGTCGGTACTTCAAGGAAGTGTTATATGCTATTGGAGAGCTACGAGATGAGATGATTAGGCCCCCCTCAAATGAGACACCCGTAAAGATCAGCTCGAGTTCGAGGTGGTATCCCTATTTTAAGGTAATACAAGCACCATTTTATTAGGTTTAGTTTGGGTTGTTTGCTTATATGGTTTGTAATAATCGCTTTGATATAGGACTGTGTGGGTGCTATTGACGGTACTCATGTGCGTGCAAGAGTTCCAAAGGCAAATGTTGCTGCTTTTAGGGGTAGAAAGCCATATCCAACCCAAAATGTGCTAGCCATTGATTTTGATCTAAGGTTCACCTATGTACTAGCTGGTTGGGAGGGATCGGCACACGATCGACAATCCTTGCCGATGCATTAGAAACGAAATGATGGGTTACGGGTTGCACCAGGTAATGTCAGATTTAGTAGGTGCATTTGTTATTAAGACCTCTTCGGTAACAAAGAAACTAATTTGTTTTGTTGAATTGATAGGGAAATGGTACTTGGTAGATGCTGGATATGCATGTCGACCTGGTTTTTTGCCACCTTATCGGGCTACTAGGTACCATTTAAATGAGTACGACGGAAGGAACTATCCTACTAATCCAAAAGAGTTGTTTAACTTAAGACATTCCGGCCTTCGTGTCACGGTTGAGAGAGCTTTTGGAGCATTGAAGAATCGCTTTTGCATTGTAGACAACAAGCCTTTTCACCCATACAAGACCCAAGTGAAGTTAGTTTTGTCTTGTTGCATTCTACACAATTGGATTCTTCTACATGGGCAAGATGAGATGGTTCCCATAGAGGAAGCTTGGGTGCCCAACAATGATGTTAGTGCTGTCCAACATGCCAATGCCGAAGCTTCCTTTTTCGAAGATAACTCTGCCTGGGCAGCAAAGAGGGATGAGTGGGCTAACGCCATGTGGGCTAATAGAGGCAATTCTCATGTGTGATGAGTTGTTGTAATAAGTCTAGTTATGGGACTGCATTCGGGACAGCTATTGTAATAATTATAATTATTAGACAAGTTTTTTGTAATGATTTGGGTTATGTATTTGCATATTGGGAAAATATGATGCTCCTATAATATAGTTAAGTGATGTCAAATGATGTTTTTGCTCTCTCTATTTATTTCAGACCATGGCTGAGGAAACTATTGATATTGGAGGTAGTGCCGATGACAATGGGAAGTTTGGAAGGGTTCAAATGAGGTGGACCAATGTGACATCTTCATTTGTCCTCCGTCGCTTGAGTGAGCTTATAAAAAGTGGGGTAAGAAGTGATAAAGGATTCAAGGAGGTTCATTACAACAAAGTAGCGAAAGATCTCAAAGAGTTCACTGGCAGCGATGTGAGTGGCACACAAGTGTACAATCACCTTCGTAAGTGGCGTCAAAAGTGGGTGAAGGTTACTAAGCTTAGAGATTTGAGTGGAGCACACTGGGATGAGGTTAATCACATGATAGTGTTGGAGGAGGAGCACTATATGGGTCACATTAAGGTATGTCATTGAGCCTTAATTTATTATTGATATTTTACCAAAATGCATGTTAGAAATTGCATGTTAGAAATTGTCCGTTCAATATTTTTGTTGATCGAATGATTGATGGGTATTGGAGTGAAAGAGCAGTAGTGCCATCTAGCTAGGTGCCAGGTGCACTTGTTTTTTTGTTTGTTGATGTAATGGCAAGTTAATAAAGTATAAGCTTCAGAAGTATGGGTTGAGAGTTTGGTGGTCAATTGAACTCCATTACCAACTAGTGGTTGTGCAGTTAACGATTCAACCTATAGGTTGAACTCCTGAAGCAGGTAGCTGCAAGCTACCATATGTCTAGATGAGGGTACTAACAAGTACCTATACGGATATTGGCAATTTGGGTTGAAACGCTACCATCAATTTCATGTGCTTTTGCAACCTTTTGTCACTACAATGCTGAATCTTCTGTCACCCTATATATGGTGGGCACTTTTCATTGGAAATCACCGGTCATATTTTAACATTTAATACTTCGTATTTCCATAGTTCCACTATATTGTCTTCCATTGAAATCACCGGTCATACCGTAGTAACACAAGCAACCTTTTGTCACTCCAATGCTGAATCTTGTTTTGTAGGCACATCCTAAGGATGCTGAGTATCTGAACAAACCCATCGACAACTATGTGGCAATGATGACTATATTTGGGAGTGGTATGGCTACTGGGAAATATGCCATGGGATCTAATGAGGCACTTGGGGACCGAAGTGATTTCATGGACAATCAGAAGGACGAGCCTAGCAATGAAAGCCACGAGGTATCAAACAAGACCAATCCACAAACTAACGATGCTGGTAGTGTGTCCAAAAAGGATAAGAAAAGGAAGAGATTTATGTCTGATGAGGAAACCCTTCTGATGTCTGGCATGACCGAGGCAGTCAACAATGTCGCAGCTGCCATTAGAGAGACAGCAGTGCATGAGGTGCATCCTGACTTGTATGGGGCTATCATGAACATGACTGGGTTCGTGGAGGATGTCTTGTTTGCTGCTTTCTCTTTTTGGTGGATAACAAGGCGCAAGGGATCGCATTTGTGACTATGAATGAGAATCATCGTGCTATGTGGCTACGGTCATTTTGTGCGAAGAATAACCTCTAAAACATTGTGATGTGGCTATGGAACTTTTCATTTTGCCTTCTAGATGGTCCTAAACCAACTTGGAATGACTTTTGATGTTGCTATTAACTTTTAGATCATTTTGGATGTTGCTATGAACTTTTATTTTGCTATGACTAAACATATTGGATGGACTTGAAATGTAGTACATGACTAAACATGTGTTGTGGATGGCTATGACTTAAAAATTTTATGTTGACGAGTTCCAATTGATGCTTGCTGTTATTATCTATGCTTGATGCTTGATGATTGCTGTTATTATATATGCTTGAAGAGTTCATTGTCCCAAGCATTCTGTTCACATGTTGCTCCCCCTTAGAGATGCAACTGGTCAAACAAGTTGATTTTTGATTGCGTTTGTTCATGGCGTTTGCAGGGTACAGATGGTTGTTGACAAATCTATCATATCTCTATAACCTTTAGCCCAAACCATCTTCCCAAGAAAATACGCTACTTTGGAAAAGGCCTTATGTTCACATTCCCTACTATCTGCTATTTTCTCGTCAACATTGAGGAAATTCGGATTTACACCATGAAAGTAAAAAAAAATATCTCTATTGGTCGGAATACACCTTTGTTCCGCAAAATACACCTTGGTCATTGCGCATTCCTGAACCAAACACGTTCTCTTGTCACCAAGATCACCAAACAATGAACCAAACAAAGATCTCTTGTCACTGGCTCCACTCATACAGCAACCAAACAAAGATCTCTTGTCACTGGCTCCACTGACATGCATAACCAAACAAAGATCTCCTTGCATCCACTCAGCCTGACTCCCACCAGCCTGGCTCCACTCATACAGCCTGGCTGAGTTGAGAAGGCAACCAAACAGCCCTTAAGAGTATATAAGGAGCAAAGTATTCGAGTTCAACCTACTGAACACTTTGAATTTTGTGTTACTGGCAGAACATATGTTAAGAGTACTAAGGATGCACATGACAGAACAGATATGACATGTACCATACCCTGCCATACATGGTCCTCCGCCCCTGGAGCTGCACAGAATTTCGAGCATGCTTTAGTAGAATTTTCTCTCAAGGTTGGAACGGGATGGTCTGTCACTCGCAGACCATATCATCCCATTCCATTGGCCATCGGCATAAAATGTTTCTAGAGCTACAGCAAACGATGGGTTAGCTTGGCTTGGCTAAACAGATCCTAATTTACATTAACATGACAACTAAGGCTACATTAACATGCAATCGATCCACCGTCAAATCTCATTCTACAGTGGCAAAAGACGACATAAAAAAAAAGGAAGCTTCAATTTTCGACTGCACCAACCATCTAACAGTACAAGCGAGAGTGCCGCACGATTCAATCCTAGCGGTTACGAGACCGACGAGTTCTTGCGGTCACGCGAGCCCCCACCCGGCCTCGCCGCGGCCGCCGCCCGCACGGACAGCGCGAGCACGTCCAGATCTGACAGCTCCGTCCTCCTGGCTTTCCCCTCCCTCGCAGACCCCCGCCGCGCCGCGTGCCTCTCGTCGTCGCCCTCCTCGTCCTCGTCCTCGTCGTCCTCCTCGGACCCGTCTTCCTCCTCCTCGTCGTCGCCATCCTCGCGCGACCTCTTGCCCCCGATCGTGACGCCAAACAGCATCGGCTTCCCCCCGCCGCCGGGCCCCTCGTCCCCCTCCCCACCGCTGCGGTCGTACCGCGACACGAGGCGCCGCACGCCGTCGCAGAGGCGGCGGGCGCGCGCGAGCTCCTGCGCCAGCCTAGCGTTCTCTCGCCGCAGCCGCGCGTTCTCCTCCTCCAGCTCGGCGACCGCTCCGCTCACCCCCGCCGCCGCCCCGCGCGGCGGCGACGATGACACCGCGGGCTCCCCGCCGGAGCTCGTCAGCGGGGACGAGATCGGTATCGCCGTCGGTATGCTCCCCCCCGGCGCCGGCGCCCCGGAACCGGACCCCTTCCGCCTCTGTATCCCGCCGAGCAGATGCTTCTCCCCCCTCCTGAAGCAGTCGTTGGCAAACTCCCACCTGTCCGCTACCAGCTTCTTAAATCCCTACTCGAAGAAACGTAAAAAATCTCAGATTTTAATTTCGATCTACCGAACCAATCGGAGAGGAGAGGTAGACGGATACGCACGTATGTGTTGAGCTGGCGGACGAAGGAGGAGAAGTTGCTGTGCTTGAAGTGCTTGGGTAAGAGGTCGCGGGAGAACTCGGCGGGGCGCCACACCACGAAGGCCGTGCCGGAGTCGTTCCACGAGATGGTGTCGTCGGTGCTCGGGTCCTCAACCATCGCGTACGTCTTCGTCAGGAACGGCGGCGTCCCTGCCGCCGGCGACGCCATTGAGCAGCTGGTCGGGAGTGGTGCTCTCGTGAGAAGAGGGGGAGAATGCGTAGAGCGCAATTGTTTCCACAGGAAGGAAAGGACGCGTCTAGAAAGGGGGATTTGGGATGGGGATAGGTTGCGGATGGGGGCGAGAAGCATCCAGCGGATTCTAGAAGGTTCCTGGCCTTTCTAAGCGGACACGTGGTGCGGTTTCTAGAAAATGAACGGTTCGTTGGATTGAGGCTTGATGGGCTGCAGAAGACTGGCTTTCTGAGTTATAGCCTTGGACCAGCCCAAACAAATTCACTTGGTTATTCTTCTGTCAATTTTTATATTTAATTTTTTTTTTCTTGTGACTAATAAGATAAATTTTTTTTCTTGTGACTAATAAGATAGTTTAATAAGATGGCAACATATCCTGTGCAATTAAGTTTTCGGTGCAATCATCGTGCAATTGAACTACCAAATATCGTGAAAAATTCTGAAAATTTTTGTAGATGTACTCTTGAACATACTCTACCTCCGTATAAAACTGCAAGTTCAAATTCATTATATATTAAGAATTATAAAAAAGAGAAAATTTTGACAAATATGAAGGGCTCAAAATTGATAGAATTTGTAACTCTCAATATATAATGAATTTGAACTTGCAATTTTATACAGAGGTAAAGTATGTTCAAGAGTATATTTACAAATTTTTCAGAATTTTTCACGATATTTGATAGTTCAACAGATCGATGATTACACCATAAACCTAATTGCATAGGATATGTTGCCTAATAAGATACTTCGTCCGTCCTGCAATATAAGTCTAAAATCATTATACACACAGACTAAGAAGATACTAGATCTAAGAAAAAGTCAATGTATTGGAACATGGATACCTACGTTACGGTATACTTACAACTATTCATCTCTTTTTTAGCATTTAAGTAGGGATATGGAGTGAAAAATATTGCAATAACTATACATTTAATCTTCATAATACATTTATATTTTGAGATGTCGTTTTTTTAAGAGTACGAAGAGGGAGCATTAATTTTAGTCTAAATAAATATAGTGCAATGCATCACAAAGAGGAGACTAAGGTCCGCTTTGGCAACTTGGAACTGCACTGCTTTCTACTATATTCTGTAAGAAACAAAACCAAATGAGCTAAAGCTCGGAACGATTCTCCTTGGATCGTTTCTTCTTTTTCCACACCGTGGTTGAATCGGTCTCAACCCAGTTCCACCCGATTCACAGAATCCAACCTGAAACGTTTATACCAAGAATCTGAAACCGTTTCCATTTCCACTAAAATCTGAACCGCATTTAAACAGGACTCCAAGTATTGCCGTACCAGCAAATGGTCGGTGAGCAGGAGTGTGGAAAATCGGAAGCAGATGCACCAGTAGAATGAAGTAGCCAAAGTTTCAAAAAAAGGATGAAGTAGCCAACATGAGAAACATCAGATAGATGTACCGCGAGCACAAAGTGTACTTCAGTTATTATACGAACTCAAATCTTTATTGGTATATTATTAAACGTTCTGCCGACATGTACTTCATTTATTTCTGAGTGCCGTAGCATTTAGCAATCACAGTACATATATTTTTCATGATGTAACTGCGCAGATCAGCCCAATGGGTTGAAGCTTGAAGCCCTAGACTACTCCAGGTTATTGATTTGTGGTGGGCCGGCGGGCCCTGATATGGATCCGGCTCTGGCCCAGGACGCGCGCGAGCTCCAGCACCACCTTCTCGAACAGCACCCCCCTGGTATAGGCTCCCCATCGGCAGCTTCGGGAAGTCCCCGTCCCGGCCGGGCGGTGAGCATCACGACGGGCACGCCACGCCGCAGATGGCGTGGACGGTGGAGAACGCGGCCGGCCGTAAGGAGGCGGCGAGGAGGCCGCCGGATGAGGCCGGAGGCTGCTGGTTTTTGTTGGATGCGGTGTCATCTTGTACAATCGTAGAAGCGTCAGCACGGGAAATTAATTTCTTTCAAACCAAATTAAGATTGTTATACTCTTCTTATACGCGGCAGATTCCAATTAGATTACATTTTTAGAAAACATCACGGTCTCATAAATAAAAAAGATAAATATCGTGATAGAGACAAAATAACGACGATTAAGCAATCACGATAAGAGAAAAATTAGACGAAGACGATAACAAATTTCTGAAGCACAACCTTAAAAGAGTATAAATAATTATCGCATTCTCACAACTCTCTCAAACCTTTAAGATTTTTGAATTCTTACTCTATACAAAAATATAGTGTTAAAAGAAGAACATAGTCCTTAATCAGGTCACGGGCAGCGCGACTGCTGGGTTTTTGGGCCTCGAAGTCGAAGTAGGCAGAGGCGGTGACACTGAACTTTGTTATTTGGGCTAGCAAATATTTTGGACTTCTTTCATGCCGTCGGCCACGCGACTGTAACGCAAAAATTATAGTCGTGGACCGTGGGCCGTTGGATTATGCGAGCCTCGCACAGGAGTTTCCTTCGGTTGCAGAAGCTCGGCCGCGTGGCGTGGTTGGGTTGCGCACGTAATGGTGCGTGCGGCCTGAAGCGCCGGGCATGCGCCGATCGATTAGCCAATTAGGGGATTACGGCCGCCCGCGCCCAGCGGCGCGAGTGGGCGGGGTGGTGAAGCGATCGCGTCTCGACTCGCCGAACGCAGCGGCATGGCGGAAGTGCCTGGCCAAGACAGTGCGCCTCGGCTCCGCTGAGATTTCGGATTTTGGACCTCTCGGAGATCTTAGATATTGGCCGGGTAAAAAAAATTCAAAATGCTACAGTTGCCATACAAATTTCAGCGAGATCTCTGCGATTTCGGTCAAAATCTCCTTGTTTTTTTAACAGAATTTTGAATTTTCTTAGCCGAATTTAATTGGATTTAGAGTTAAGATCATCCACAAAAAAATTCAAATTTTTTGAAGTGTTTTGATCATTTTTTGACCGGTTCAAAGTGTACCGATATATCAAAAATTTTGGCCGAAATCTTGATTATTCCGGCCGAAATTTCAGATTTTTCGATTGAAATAAGACCGGATTTAAAATTTGAATTTTAAATTTTGAACAGATTTTGTTTGAAATTCCGAAATCTCGTTGAGATTTCGGATTTTGGCCACCTTCGAGATTTATACCAAAATGAAATTTAAAACCCTGGGTTGAGCCTTGAGATGCCGGCAACTTGTGCTAGCTCTGCCAGTGTGCACAGGTGGCTCTTTGCTCTATCGCCTCATGAGGCTCTTTGTGTTAGACAACCTCGCTATCGAATAGTCCGGGGTTGCCTAATAGATCTAAACTGGAGAACAGAAAGAGAGGGCGAGAGACACAATATGAGGAGGAACGGATCTGCTTTATTATTCTCAGATGCTTGATACAATGGGGTGACCCCGCCTCCTATATATAGCGGTTCTCGCTTAGAGATAAGGAAGAGTCCATATCGGATACTTAACTGCTTTCCTAACACTCCTTGGACTCTTCAACTGCGAGATGCATATGCCTCATTAAAACTCCATAAAACCCAAAGTGGGAAAAATAATTGGAGAAAGAGTACATAGCATACGCTTTGTGGTTGCCTGATTGCCTCATCAAAAACCTTATGTAAGAAAACTTCAACGAAAAACTTACTTAAGGAAAAGAGTACAATCCACCCAAACTTCAATGTTAATCTTCAAGATTTACGTTGGGTACTCAAACTTCATGTTTGAGATTTATGTAGGAGTATGTGAAAATTCTCCCCTGAAATCTGCACTTCTCTAAGCCTCAACATCCCGATTCCTCTAACACATCTTTCAAAGGAAGATGCCGGGAGTGACTTAGTGAATAAATCTGCGAGATTTTCACACGACTTAGTATGCAAGATATCTTTATCTCGCTCATCTTATGCATTTCATGAGCATAAAAGAACTTGGGGTTGATATGCTTTGTAAGGTTACTCTTCACATATCCCATTTGTACTTGTGCAACACAAGCCGCATTATCTTCATAGATAATAGTGGGGTTTGTTCCATGTCTCACCACATGACTTGGATGTGGTGAACCATTCTTCAAGCCATGCACATTCCCGAGAGGCTTCATACAATGCAATGATTTACGAGTGGTTAGTCGATGTCGAGACAAGAGTCCGCTTAGACGACTTCCAAGAAATTGTCGCTCCACCGCAAAGGAAAACATACCCGCTTGTGACTTGCCAAGATGCGGGTCCGATAGGTACTCAAAGATCGGCGTAGCCAACTAAATTCAATTCATTGTTTCTTCAGAAACAAGCCGAGGTCTTTGCTTCCTTGAAGGTAACGGAAGATGTCCTTCACCCCTTTCCAATGCCTTTTGGTTGGTTCTGCACCGCATCGCGCTTAGCAAATTCACGGCGAACGCAATGTCCGGCCTAGTGTCGTTTGCAAGGTACATGAGCGCTCCAATTGCACTCAAGTATGGGAATTCCGCTCCCGTGACTTCCTCCCCTCTTCTTTAGGCCTGCACGGGTCTAGGTCCGCTTGGAGTGACCTTCCGACCATTGGGGTCTTTATGGGTATGCCTTTTCAAAGCCAAATCTCTCCAACACTTTCTGCGTGTAGGAAGATTGGTGTACCAAGATTCCGCCTTGGACATGTTCAAGCTGCAAGCCTAAACAAAACTTGGTTTTACCCAAGTCTTTCATTTCAAATTCAGACTTCAAGTATGTGCATGCTTCTTCAATTTCCTCATCCGTCCCAATGATGTTCAGGTCATCTACATAGACGGACATTATACAAAATCCATTCGTGGATCGTTGTATAAATACACATGGACAATCTTCGCTGTTCGTGTAGCCTTTCTTGCAGAGAAAGTCACTCAAACGATTGTACCACATTCTTCCTCGATCGTTTTTAGCCCATACGTTGATTTCTCCAATTTCACCTTTGTATAGGTTTCTCGTTGCTCTGTCTTGGTTCGGATAGGGATACCTTCCTGTACTTTCATATAAATCTCCGAATCCAAGTTTCCATACAAATATCTTTGTGACAACATCCATTAGCTTCATTTTCAACTTCAAGTTGATCGCCATTGAGATCAAGTATCTAAAGGTAATTCCACCCATGACCGGAGAATAGGTTTCTTCATAATCAACCCCAGGACGTTGAGTGAAACCTTGAGCGACAAGCCTTGCCTTGTACCTTACAACTTCATTGTTTTCGTTTCTCTTGCGAACAAAAACCCATTTGTGACCTACGGGGTTTATATGGGGAGGCGTATGCACACAGTGCCCAAACACCTCTCTTTGTTCAGAGAGACTAACTCAAGGTGATTGCCTTCTTCCAATCTTCCCAATCGAGCCTTTTCTTGCACTCTGCGAGAGATGCGGGCTCGGATCATGATTAATGATCGTGGCAATCTTCTTTGCAAAGTATGCATCGACATTGGTCGTTGCTCTATTCATTGATTCTCCAGTTATTACAAAGTTTATGGCCATTTCATCATGGGGTGCTTCGTGCACTTCTACTTGCTCTTCATTGCTATTTCCCATTCCAGAGCAAGTTCCTTTAGTTTTTCTCCGCCAATGTGTGCGCACACATTATTTCCTGGCGCTTCTTCCAATGGAAGGTTCAGATCTGGAATTGCCTTTTCCATTGTGCTTCTTTCCAAAGTGCTGTGTCTCAACTGGCTCCTTCTTGCTTTGGGGCACTTTTGTGATTGGTCAGGTAAGTCCTCTCGCCGCTTTCCCAGACGTCTCCGGTACTTTGGGTTTGAGAAGCCGAGATCTCTGTTCTTTTTCTTTGAGGCCTCCGAACAGGATAAGGGATACCTTTTGCTTTCTTTGGTATTTCCACCCTCTCCGGTGTATTTCTTGCTGGTACATGCGACTTAACCACGCTCTTGAGATCACAAAATGATCAGCAGTTCATTTGCTAAATTCTCGCAAATCAATTATCTTCCGACTTCTTGATTTGCTTCATTAGTGCGAGGGTCATGCGGGGATCGATGGAATGCCATACTATTTCCCGGCATTTTTCATCCAATGGTTGATTCTCTCCCCTAATGACGGAAACGGTCCTCGCCAAAGATACAACAATAAATCTGTATGCAAGTCTCGATCATGGGTTCCAAATACCCGATTATGGATGCACTCTCATAACCAACGATATCCTGCACTTGCGGAGAGGGCCCATTGCAGTCGGGTGGGGGTGGTATAGGTACATATACCATACAACCAAAATTTCTAAGATGAGAAATCTTCTGGATGACCCCTTGCACTAGTTGCATAGGTGAATGGATGTTGTAGGCCGATGGTCTATAATTGATGAGTGCTGCTGCGTGCAGGACTGCGTGTCCCCAACAAGTGTTGGGCAAGTCACAACTCTGCAAGAGCGGTCTGGCAATGAACTTAATCCTCTTTATTAGTGCTTGACTAGCCCATTTTGGCGTATGGACGTGCGATGCAGAGTGCTCAACAGCTTATTCCCGTTCTTTGTGCAATAATTATCAAATGCCTTGGAAGTGAATTCACCGGCATTGTCCATTCGAATGGACTTCACGCGATGATCGTGAAAAGCATTCTTAATTCTCGATGATCTGCGAGATCGCTTTGGCGAATGCATGATTCCTTGTTGACAAAGAAACATGTATGCGACCATTTCGAGGAAGCATCAATGAGCACCATAAAGTATCGAAACGGCCACGACAAGGGCTGAATCGACCGCAAATATCCCCTCGAATGCGTTCCAGAATGCAGGATTTCATGTTGCACTTTCATAACAGAGGGTCTAGTTATTAATTTCCGGTGGCACATGCATGGCACACAAAATCTTCGTGATTCGGAAATTCTTAACATTAATGCCATGACCTTGTGAGTTGTTAACTATATTTCTCATCAATCTAAGACCAGGATGACCTAATCTACAATGCCATAAAGCAAATAATTCAGAGCTTCTAAAGACAGTCTTCAAAGAAGTATACATCTGCGTGTGCATTGATTTTCGTGGTAGTACAACCCAGATTCATATGAGGGACATTTTTCTAGTACCATCTTTCCATATTCCGCGTGCTTCACAATGCACAAGTGTTCTTTGCCATTTTCTTCATTGGTTTCTACGTGAAACCCATTGGCGCGGATATCTTTGAAACTTAAGAGAGTGCGGGTTGATTCAGGGTACAAGAGGGCTTCTTCAATTACCAAAGTTGTACCCATTGGCAATATAATTGTGGCTCTTCCTGAGCCTATTATATGCGTATCGCTTCCTGCGATAGTCGTAATCCTTCCAGCGTTCTTCGTGATTGTCTGGAAGTATTTCGACTCTCTTAAGATGGTATTTGTTGTGCCACTATCAACAATGCATATTTCCTCCATTGGGCGCTACACGATTTCTAGATGAAAAGAAAAATAATTCTAATCATAAAGTGGCTAAGTGATTCAAATATTGCTTACAAATAAAGAATACTGGAATAAAGAATAAATTGCAATTCGATTCATGAGAAAAGAAAATGTATGCTCTTCGAACCTGATGCCCATGTGAGATAGTTCTGACCTTTCGGGGTCAGTTCTTCAAACTCACATTTAATAATGCCAGGTATTTGCATATTCAAAAGATTCTTTTCATTAGATTACTTCGTGTAATCTAATAGGGAGTGGTTGCAAGATTCATAATTGCATAATTAAATTCTCATGAATTTCCAGTAAACTAAAAGAAAGCAATAATTTCAAGATTCATAAATACAAGATTCATAGATGCGAGATTCATAAGTGCGAGATTCATATATACACAGATTCATAAATATTCAGAATAAACAATAATTGCACAATTCATAATTTCATAAATGCGGAAATAAATTCTCAGAAATTTCCGAATTTTTCTTAGTATTTGGCAATTTTACATTAATTATACAAAGAATTTTCCAAAGATCACTTGATAACAGTAAAATAAATTGCAACATGAATTAAACATGGCATAAGTCTAATTACAACTTATATAATTCTTGTTGGTCGAACGAAAGCAGTAATGAATATCTCTGTCAATTTGACTCTTGGCCAGTCAACTCGCCCCTAGGGCTCACATGAGGGAGGGAGCACTTCCCGCTTCCGGTGCCAATTAAAGAACCAAGCCTCATGTGTGTTTTCCTAGACACCAATTGTCTCATATCTGTTTATTCATTACCAAAATCAAATCCCAACCACTCATGTTCTCATTTTATGCCATATGAAATATTAAAATTTTCCTAGCACTTTTCATAATTTCGCTAATTTCCAAGCAATTTTAAATTCTTGCATAACAGAAATTGAATTTCATCAAATATCAACATGACATAATTCATAAATTCATAAATTCGGAAAATAAATTCTCGTGAATTTCCGATATTCTAAACAGCAATTATTGCAAAAATTCATGCAAATATTCATAAATACGTAAAATAAGGCTAAGTACAAATTAAAACAGAGCCAAAAAATTTTGGAATTTTTCTAGGTACTTTTCATATTTTTCAGCAATTTTTTCAGAATTTCCTGGAATTTCCAATTGATTTTCTCGATTTTTTTTTAATCATTTCCGAAAAATAAACATGAAGGAAAAATATATATATAAAGAAATTGGGGAGGGCAAAGGGGTAATTCCCCCACCTCCTGCGGCTTGCCGATAGCTTCTAGAGTCAGATTAAAACCATTGACTTCAAGTCCACCTTGAACTTTGGGAATCTTGGACATCACGTGATGGCTTCCAGAGCCAGATTGGAGTCCAAAAGAATTTGGCTTCGTGTCCATCGTACAGAGGACTTCATGTCCTGAAGCCAAAATGGACTTCTAATCCTTGGACTTCATGTCCATTAGTTGTTGGACTTCATGTCCAGAAGCAGCAAGCCCGGGCCAACGCGAAGGCTGATCGGAGCAAGCCGTATCCGGCGCTTGATGGGGCACTCGGTCGGAGGCGCTTCGTGTGCTCGACCGGGCGGAGGCCAGTGGCGGCAGCGCCTTCGAGCACTAGTGAAGGCAACGAGGCGGCCGCGGCCATCCAGGGCGCTACGAGGCACCGGAGACGGTGGCCGTCGGCTCTGATCGGTTGCCGCGCGCCGTCGGCGTTGGCGTGGCGGTCGTGCGCGCAGGAGCCGGTGGCCAGATGCGGTGGTGAAGCGCCGGGTCCGATGAGCTGCGTGCGCGGGTCGGCAGCAACTTCAGGGCGCGGTAGATCGGTTTCGACGGCGCGGCAGCCGGCAAGCGCGATAGCGCCGTTACGCGGCGCCGCACGCAAAATCGAGCTGCCGCGTGGCGGCATGGCCGACTACGGCGGGCGATGTGGTCGCGGCTGCATGCCGTGGCTTCTTTTCCATACATGCTAAAGCTAGCAAGTGAGTAGTGCATGCTTCTTTTTTCACGTGCATGCAAAACTAGCAAGCTAGCAAATGAGCATTGCAAGCCCATGTGCCAGGCTGCTGCTCTTTCCATGCGTTGCGTGCATGCGTGTACTACTTGCGGGCTTGCGGCTGCCCGGTCGGCTTCAAGTCGGTGGTCATGCAGAGGGCCGAGGCGCCGGGCCCAGCGATAGCCTGCGTGGCCGAGGAATGCTTGGCTTCGCGCCAGAGGTGCGCTGCAGGCGCGGAGCTGAACCGACGGCGGTGCTTCGTGCACGACCGGGTTGGCGGTCGGCGTTTCGGGCGCCGGATATGCTGTTGCTTTGGGCCGGCGCGACTGCGATTGGCCAGCGTCCGTGGACACAATCAGTGATGGCTTCGTGCCGATCAATGATTTCATGTACTGTATTCATGTACTGCAGATGCATCCATAGGATCTGTAGCTTCGTGTACAAAGATTGCTTCATGCCACGATTAGATGCAAAATAGATTCAACGAGCGATTCAGTCCTCGTTCTCACCTTTTCAATTTATTCTTCGGTAGACTATCGCGTAGGATAGAGTCGCGTAGGACTTTTCTTTCGGCAATCCGAGTGGATGCCGGCTTGATGGCGAGTTGATTGCAGATCGGATCGGGCGATCAATCGCCGGTAGTAGACGTTCGTCGTCGTCGATGATCCTTCGCTTCTTCTCTTTTTCTCACCTTTCAATCTTTCTCCGGTAGAGCTTCGTGCTGATAACGTGTTAGACAACCTCGCTATCGAATAGTCCGGGGTTGCCTAATAGATCTCAAGTGGAGAATAGACAGGGAGAAAGAGAGACACAATATGAGGAGGAACGGCCCGCTTATTATTCAGTATGCCAAAGACAATGGGGTGACCCCCTGCCTCCTATATATAGCGGTTCTGCTTAGAGATAAGGAAGAGTCCATATCGGATACGAATCCGTTTCCTAACACTTTGCTTGTGCTATCGATGAATCACCTCATTTTAGGATTGATTGGTTTATCATGGGATTATTCAAAAAAAATTGGTGAGATGACATCATCTCTCACTTTATACTAGACATGTGTTTACGAGGAAGAAGAAGATGGACCAACTCGTTTCATTCCTCAAACCAAATGAGTTAAATTCGAACTTAGGAACTAATGATCCATTCACAATCTGGTCCTTTAAACCAAACATCTCGTAACTGAATCCGAGTTAGGCCTGGTTTGGAATACAAAGTTCTCGTATAAATCTTAGGAAACATATTTTCTACTAGTCATCCAAAAAAATTATAGTACTCGTACTCCCTCAAACATATTGGATTCACAATGTTCATACTCGACAATTCCTTCATCCAAGTAGACCAACTCAGAGCAGCTCCAAAAGACTCCCCTAACTGAAATTTTGAGAAATGAGCGTAACACAGTATCTGAATCCCCATCGCGTTCCCGATGTTTAGGGATAGGAGAGAGAATCCCAAGATCTCATGGTTCTCTCTCTCTTCCCCATCCCGTTCGGCGTCGGCTCGGAGGCAACAGCCGCCACTCCCGCGCTCGCGAGGACCACTGCGGAGGCCAGCGCCCTTGCCGCCCTGGGAGAGGCTCCGTCCCGCACCCCGTTTGTCGTATCGTTGCGCATCGTGGAGGAGGCAAGGCGCCGGTCGATCGCTCCATCCCGCACCGTTGAGCAGGCCAGCCGTGGCTTCGTCACGGGCGTGACGAGGCCCAGATTTTGCCACAAAGCACCGTCGTGGTGGTTTCAGATTCGACCACCTCCGAACAAAGCTCAAAGCTCTCCTCCCTTTTGACGATAAGGCGACCGCCCACCTGGAGTCCTACTTCTCCTCTTCCCTCAAATCCCAAGTTCCGGCCGATTCTGCCGCAAAGCGCGCCGTGGTGGTTTCTTAGGCTTGCGGCAGCCGGAATCTCTCGTGGTAAGTAGGATTCTGGCCTCGATCTTCTCCGTCCAAATTTCTGCTTTGTTTGAACCCTAATCTTAGATGCATTCGTCAGGTTGGGGATCAGATGAGCTTGGTGCTAATATGGTTTTAGTGACGGTAAATTCCACCACCTAGATGGCTTGACGTGTGAAATCATTATACATTGATTAGGGTACAATAATACTCTTTTTGTATCTAAATTGCAGGCTGGAATGGGTGGAGGAACTGGAACTGGAGGTGCTCCTATAATTTCTGGAAATGCTAAGTCCATGGGTATACTAACTGTTGTATGAGAACCAATCAACTGATGATATAATATGCCAGGCAGAAAGTCATGAATTGAGTTCGGTTTGCTCGGCAATACTGTGCAATTTATCTGCTTCCACACATATGCCTATATCACTAAATTAACTTTTATTTGTGCATTTATTTATCACATTGCTTGAAATTTTCAGGAAAGTCAAGAGCAAGAGATGTTGCTCTTAAGGCCATCCAGTCATGCTACTGATGATGTGTGCAGAAGAGATTACAATTTGGTAGTCACTAAGTCAACCCTGCGAGCGAAGTCACATGCTTTCTGAGCATAGAAGTTGTTTGGTATATCTGACCATGAATTTCATGATGTTGAACAAGTTTAAACTTTAGATTGTAGTTTGATCTATGAAACAAGACGATGGTCCTGTATAATTAGGAAAATATATGGCTCGCTTGATAGATTTCTGTATGCCGACTTGTTAAAGTTGGTTGCTTGATTTCTCACAATTGTAGTTATGGATATACTATCCATAACTTCAGCCAATGCTTAGGTTAATACTCACCCCAACTGAATTCGATCACTGGAAAAAGTGCTAGAGATGTTAAATGATCGAATACTTAGAAGAACTTACCACTGTACTTAGATTCTCATACATGTGCATATAAACCAAAGTATTATGGTGGTTAGTTGTGTGCATACATTAATGTGGGGGAGATCGATTATCTTGTTGTGGATGCTCCACCTGGAACATCAGATGAACATATTTCAATTGTGCAATACCTCTAGATTGCAGGAATCGATCATGAAATTATTGTCACCACTCTGCAGCAAGTTTCTTAGGTCCAGTTTTATCAGTGCTTCAAGTCCAATTTTATCAGGTTTGTTGCCTGATATGCATTCTCTAATCCTAGTGAATATGTATTTCAGATAATTTATATACTGAGTATTGACCCACTGAAAGTACTATCATTTGGCCATGCCGTGTTCTTTGATTTTCAGACTTGGAGACTTTGCTAAGACTTCTTAGACTTGGAATGAAGTGTGTTATCTCAGTTATGCCTGTGGAATGAATTGTGCTATCTTAGTTATTCTTGGTGACATCTTTTTTTTTAAAGATGGCTTATTTCTTGTATGAGGCTGATTGTTATCTAGAAATGAATTATGCATGTAGGGCTCAAGGTGTTGATGTGCTATAACTTGTCTTTATTAGACTATCAAGATTTTGACTCTTTTGAAAAACTTCTTTATTTCAATATTTTCATTACGATACATATAAAAAATAAATTTGTACATAATTGAAACACTAATGAATTACACTCCTCTGTAACGCTGCCATAAGTGCTCCACTAGATCGTCTTGTAGCTGGTGGTGAGTTTGCCTGTTCCGAATGGAATGATGAGTTTGAATAAACTCATAGAGTTCAGGTGTATGTTCATGTGACACCTAAACTCTTTCCCCAATTCCTTCGTAATTGTAGTCAAGTGGTCATTCATCCCGTTCATCTTCAACTATCATGTTGTGCATGATGATACGTGCAATTATGATATCTCCTAGTGTTTGTTGATCTCATAAACGTGCTGGTCCTCGAACAATTGCAAAACAAGATTACATAACTCCAAAGGCTCGTCCCACATCCTTCCTAGCTGCCTCTTGAGTTTGGGCAAAATATTTCTTCTTATTCCCTTCGAGAGCTGGTATTGTCTTCACAAATATTGCCCATACATGATATATCCCATCTGCAAGATAGTACACTATTGTATAATTGTGACAGTTGATAGTATAATTAACTTTTGGTGCTTCTCCTTCTGCTAGATTTGCGAAGAGAGGGGAACGGTGAAGAACATTAATATCATTGTGAGATCCTGGTAAACAAAAAAAGACATGCTAAATCCAAAGATCTTGTGAAGCAATGACTTTTAGAATTATTGTTGGCTTCTGTACATACTTAGTATACAAGCCTTGCCATGCTGTATGACAATTTTTTCACCTCCAGTTCATGCAATATATGCTTCCTAGAGTTCAAGGAAAACCTCTTTCTTCATTGATTTCAAGTAATCTAGCAGTATCATTCTCATTTGGAGGTCTCAAATATTGATCTCTAAAGAGGACTATAATAGCTCGCACAAACCTTTTAAGACTCTCTATGTAAGTACTTTCTGCAATCCACAGACAATCATCAATAGCATCTGTTGGTACTCTATAAGCTATCATCTGGAATACTGTAGTTATCTTCTGTAAAGAAGATAACCCGAGAATTCTAACAGAATTCCTTTTTTTGAACAAAATAATTATCATGGGCTTCTATAGCATGTAGTATGTGAAGAAATAGGGGATGCCTCATTCTAAACCTGCGCCGAAAAGAAGAATGGGCCATAGACAAGATTATCAACCAAAAAATAAAAAGAAATAAATTATTTCTCATTGTAAACCTGGACCGAAAGAAGGTTGGGTTGTAGACCGAAGGATCAGCAAAATAGTCTCGGTATAGCCTGGCATGCCCTTCCTCTCTATTGTGATTTACGTATTGATGGCCAAAAACAGAACCCCCATAACGTCGAGCATTCATACACTCATCTTGCACCTATGCTAGGTATGCTACTGTAAGAAGAGATTTATCGTCATCATTCGACAATGAGTCTTCTGAGAGAAAATGCTCGACTAAGTTGCGACGACTCATTGAGATATGTTAAATAGTGAACATTCAGAAATGGGCAAGGTTTGAAAGTACAAATGGCTATGTATATATAAACCAAAAAATATAATCGTTACAAAAAAATACAGGTGACCGTTAGAACATAGCCGTTACAATATAGACGTTATAATGGCAGTTAGAATAAATTTCAACTTTTAAATTCTCGCATTTAAAAATAGCCGTTCGAATTTTTCTTGTAAAAAATAAACGTTATTCATATGGCGGTTATGAAATATTTTTATAATATAGGAGGGAGAAAATAGATAGTGAGATTTGGGGAATACTGTTGGAGAGGAAAGAGATATATGTGGAAGAGATATAGGGAAGAAATGTTTTTAGGGAATTCTATTGACGGGTACCCAGGCCATGGGTACCCCCAGCGGCCCAAAAAAGCGCATGGGCCGAACCAGGCCGGTCGGGGCCCAAAGCCACGGCTGGCGAGGAATGACCAAGTCAGCAAAATCCCTGAAGAAGCGACAGCCTTTATTGCGTATCGATCGCATTAAATGCTGGCCGTAATGATGACGCAGCGGCACAAGTCCCCAACTCTCGCATTTACTACGAGCGACAAGAAGAACTACGCCGACCACGGGCAAGGGGAGCCGGCGCCGGTCCCATCAGCCCGCCACTTGCGGGCGACTAAGAGCACAGTCTTTTTCTCTTTTTCAAGCAACAGTGTAACCTCCCTCCTCGCCTATATAAAGGGGGGGGGGAGCGAGCATGTAGAAAACAACGGACAACCAAGGAATCAATACAATCAAACCCACACGAACTGGAGTAGGGACGTTCAGCCCGAACCAGTATACATCTTGTGCTCACCCGAGTAAGTTGCCGAGGAGAGGGAGCGTGCACCCTCTTACCTATACAAATTCATTGGCTTGCTCAAACACCGACAGCTTGGCGCGCTGTAGGGGCCTCGTGCACGACGTTGTCGCCATTTTCCCGCTTAGCTTCCTCGACGGTTCCCTTTCTTTCTCCGACATCGCCATGCCGAGAAGGCCGATCCGCTTCGGCTCCTCGACCGTCACCACCACGGGCGGATGATAGTGATCATCCCCGCCACACTCCGGCCGAGTGTCCACCGAGGACCCCGACGCCTCACTCGGCGCCTTGAGACCTCGGCTCGAGGTCCCCGCGGACCCGACGCCAAAGCACGCCAGAGGCCCCATCACCCCAAGCGATGCGCGAGGCATCGAGCGATGGCGGTCGCACCGCCGCGACCTCGCTGCGTGGCAATGGTCGCCACGCACCGACGACCACCACTCGGACAACTCCTCCGACCACGGCTCTAGCGGAGGAAGAGACAAGAATGCACCACGCTACCGCGACCGACACCGCGGCAGCGCCGCTACCCCGGCCACGCCAAGACTCTCCGCCAACACACCGAGGAGGATCACCGTGCTCGCGCGCCGACCTTCGGCCGCGACGCGATTTAGCCGGAGGCTCAAAAGGCCGAAGCTCGACAAGCTCCAGGCCGACTGAGCGATCCTCACCGCCGTTTCCACTGCGCTGGGCGGCTACAAGGCCACAAGACGCCAGTCCACCACCACCGTAGCTAAGGGACGGACGATTCATCGCTTTTTCCCACGCGGCCAAAACATCGCCAAGAAGAAGCAATGCCGCTCCGCGGCATTCCCGAGCCAGACGATCCTGCAGCCAGGGCTACCCACCGTAACCTCCGGCCTGGTGGAGCGGCAGCGGCGCAAGAAGACGCTGTATGGCCACGGATCGCAGCGTTCGACGCCTCTTCGATGGCCCGCGCCGCAACGCCACCGAGGCCGTCGGAGCGAAACAAGGGCAGCATCACCTTCCGACAACCCCAGGCATCGCGCACCGGCACCAACGTTTGGGGGACGAACGCGACGCCGCACCACCCTCCAAACGCGAAGAACGAGGAACGACCCGACGGCCGCGTCGCCGACAATAGCCCGCGGCGTGATCGCAGCCGAGCCCCGATGGCCTCGGCCACGGGCGTTCTGTCAGGGAATTCGCAGCGCGAAGTTCCCTGCCAGATTCCGGGCGCCGGTCAACATAGCCAAGTACACAGGGGCTACAAACCCCAGTGTGTGGCTGGAAGATTACCGGCTCGCATGCCGGGCGGGGGGAGCAACGGACGACCTCTTTGTCATCCAATACCTCCCCATCTACCTGGCGGACTCAGCCCGGGCATGGCTCGAATATCTGCCCGCCAACATCATCCGGGACTGGGCCGACCTCAAGCACCACTTCGTTGGCAACTTCCAGGGCACCTACAAACGCCCTGGCAACTCCTGGACTCGAAAGTCGCAAGCAAGCAGCCTGTGGGAAAACCTCGGGACTACATCCGACGCTTTTTCCCAAAGAAGGTAACGAAGCTCCACGACATCCGCGACGCCGATGTCGTGGGGGCATTCATCTACGGCACCACTTCCAAGACCCTGGTCCATAAATCAGGGTGGCGAAGCTCAGGACCACCAAAGAACTCCTGGACATTGCCACCAACCACGCCTGACGAGGAGGCCGTAGATGTCATCTTCGACAAAGGAAGGTCGAAGCGAGGATCGGGCGCCGAGCCCGGCCCCTCCTCCGACCGCCCGACAAGCGAAAGCGCCACGGCAAGCAGTCGCGAGGACCGCTGGTGGCGGGCCGACCCGATCGGGAAAGCCGCAAGGCCGGCAACCCCGACCACTTCGAGAAGTCGATGGAGAGTACGTGTCCGAACCACGGATACCCGTCGAGCACAAGTATCGGACTGCGAAGTCTGAAGCGCTTTTCCGGAACCCCACGGCGCCACGGGCAAAGGAAAGAGGCAAGACTTCGGCGCCGATCACCGAGATCGAGAGGCGACGCCGGTTTCCCGAGACCGACGGTTGCCTCATGATCTTCGGGCGGACCGGCAGTTACGCCGACCGGAGGCGGCTCAAGCTCGCTCGCCGAGAGGTGTTCGCGGCAAGCCCAAATTGCCTTAAATACCTTCGGTGGTGAGTCCCGATCACCTTTGACCGGCCGACCACCCCGACCACGCCCCGCAACCAGGAGGTACCCGCCGTCATTGATCCCATCGTGGGAACGGCGCTGACTAAGGTGCTCATGGACGGCGGCTAGCCTCAACATCCTTTACGTTGAGACCCTCGACGCCATGGGGATCCCCGCTCGAGCCTTCGACCAAGCAAAGCGCCCTTTCACGGCGTCGTTCCTGGCCGAGGCCCACTGGCCGGGCAGTCGACCTGCGTCCACGTCGGAGCCCGGTTAACTTCCGCACCGAGACCCTCACCTTCGAGGTCGTGGATTTTCCGGCCCTACCACGCCATCCTGGGAGACCATGCTACGCCGAGTTCATGGCGATCCCCAACTACACCTACCTGGTGAAGATGCAGGGCCGCATGGGGTAATCATCAGAATCGCGTCTTTCCAGCTCGCCACTACTGCGAGAAAGACGATATGCGAGTTGGCCTCGGCGGTCGTCGCATCCACCGAGCTCGCCGGCCTCGAGCAAGACCTCCGAGTCCGCTTCCCGACTCTAGTAAGTCGGACCAGGGCTCCTTCAAGTCCGCTAAGGACACGAAGACGATCGAGGTCGACCCAGGACCCGACCAAAACCGCTCGGATCGGGACCACGCTTCTGCCAAATAGGAAAGCGCTCGTCGACTTCCTCCGCGCCAACCGACGCCTTCGCATGGAAGCCCTCCGACATGCCGGGGATCCCGAGGAAGTCGCCGAGCACTCCTCGAACATCCGGCCTGGGTCTAGACTAGATCGCCAGCTTCTGCGCGCCGCTTCGACGAAGGAAAGCGGCGTGGCCATAGGGGAGGAAATAGCCAAGCTCTTGGCCGCAGGTTCATCAAAGAAGTTCGCCACCCCGAGTGGCTAGCAAACCCTGTGCTTGTAAAAAGAAGACTGGGAAATGGAGAATGTGTGTCGACTACACAAGCCTCAACAAGGCGTGTCCAAAAGATCCATTCCTCTCGCCCGCATCGACCAAATGGTAGACTCCACCGCAGGTGCGAATCCTCGCCCTTTCTCGGATGCCTACTCGGGTACCACCAGATCGCGATGAAAGAAGACGACCGGCTCGCGACCTCCTTCATCACTCAGACGGCAGTTCGTTTCGCACGTGACAATGCCGCTTTGGCCTGAAGAACGCGGGGCTACATACCGTAGATGCATGCGGACACGCCTTTCCACCGGATCGGCCGCCAATGTCGAGGCGTCACGCCGATTTACATCGTTGTCAAGACCAGGAAGACCAGCGACATCATCGCCGACCGAGGAGACTTTCGCGAACCTTCGGCGGTTCAAGATCAAGCTCAACCCCGAGAAATGCGTTCTGGGTACCCAAGGAAGCTACTCGGCTTCATCATCTCCGAGCGCCAGATCGGCTACCGAGACAAGATCTCCGCGATCTTAAGGATGGGGCCGATCAAGAACCTCAAAGGGGCCAGAGGTCGACGGGTGCCTAGCGGCCCTGAGTCGCTTCACGCCCCGCCGCGAACGCGGCTTGCCCTCGCACAAACTCCCGAGGAAATCCGACCACTTCACCGGATCGGAGGAGGCTCAGACGCCGACGCTACCGAAGGTCTTCGACCACCCCTCGATCTTTGGGTCGCCCGGCGCCAGAGAAGAGCCTCTGCTACTCTACATTGCCGCCACGACCCAGGTCGCCAAGACGGCACTTGTCGCAGAGCGAGCGTAAGAAGCGGGTCCTTAAGATCCAACGGCGGTCTACTTCATTAGCGAAGTACTCTCCGAGTCCAAGGCACGGTACCGCAGATTCGTAAGATGCTCTACGCAGATTCGATCACTTAAAAGGAAGCCGGTACACTACTTCAACCAAAGACCACGTTTCGTGGTAACTTCCCTACCACTCGGCGAGGTCATCCACAACCGCGACGCCTCGAAGAATTGCCAAGTGGGCACTCGAGCTCAACGGGCATGACATATCCTATGTCCTCTGACCGCCATAAAATCTCAAGTTCTAGCCGACTTCGTCGCCGAAAGTGGACCGAAGCCAGGCCCCACCTCCGCTCGAAGACCCCGAGCTTGGGCGATGTACTTCGACGGGTCCTTCACCAAAAACGGAGCCGGGGCCGGGGTCGTCATTCTTTCGCCACTCGGGAACAAGCTTCGGTACGTCATCCGGCTACTTTTCGACGCAACCAACAACGTCGCCGAGTATGAGGCCCTCGTTACTGGTCTCCGCATCGCCGCCGACCTCGGAGCTCTGCGGTTATGCGCGTGCATGGCGACTCAAAACTGGTCGCCGATCAAGTCATAAAGGCCGCGAGAACCTCGCGACGATCGGATGGCGGCCTACTGTCGAGAGGTACGCAAATTGGAGCAAAAGTTCAAAGGATTTGAGCTCCATCATAGCTACAGACGGAACAACGGAGAGGCCGATCACCTGGCTGGCCTCGCCTCCGGCAGAGGGCCGGTCCCGCCAGGAATTTTCGTCCTCGACCTACACCAAGCATCCATCCGGACCGATCGCCCGGACGATCGGCCAAGCGACCCGACAAAGGCCGAGCCGGGTCGAGCCGGGTTGCAACGCCCCGATGACCAAAGACCGATTGAGGAATCCTTCATCGATCGGCCGATCGACGGTTCCCTCCCCGACGACTCCAACCGAGGCCCGCCGCCGCTCGTCGGGCAAAATCCTTCAGATCGATCGGCGACGACCTCTGAATGAGCCCCTCCGGATCCTCGAAGTGTATCCCTACCGACCAAGGAAGAGAGCTACTCGCGACATCCACGGCGGGGTTTGCGGACACCACGCCGGGTCACGGCCTGGTCGGGAAAGCCTTCCGACAGTGGTTTCATCGCCGACCGCCGTGGCCGATTCCGAGCAAATCATCCGGACGTGCGAAGGTTGCCAATTCTACGAACGACAAACTCACATCCCGGCGCAAGCCCTCCAAACAAGCCCTATCCCATGGCCATACGCCGTTTGGGGACTCGACTGCCTGCCCTTCAAGAAAGCGCCGGGGCTTCACCCACTGCTGGTTGCGATAGACAAGTTCACCAAGTGGATAGAAGCCAAGCCGATCACAACAATCACTTCACAGCAAATGGACTTCATCCGCAATATCGCTTCACCGGTTTGGAGTCGAACTCCATCATCACCGACAACTAACGCAGTTCACGGAAAGGAGTTTCTCGAGCTCTGCGACACCTTCAAAGATCCGCTGATTGGGCGGCCGCCGCCACCCACGAGCAACGCCAAGTCGAACGCGCGAACGGCATGATCCTCCAAGGGCTCAAGCCGCGAATCTTCGATCGATCCGAAGAAGTACGCGGACGTTGGGCGCCGAGGTACCTCCGTATTTTGGAGCTTACGGACCACCCCGACCGGCCGACCGGGTTCACGCCGTTCTTCCTGGCATTGGAGCGAAGCCATCTTACCGACCGACTTGGACTACGGCGCCCCAAAGGTTCAGGCCTTCAACGAGACCCGGCTCGAGTCCCAAAGAAGACGCCGCCGACCGGCTCGATGAAGCGCGAGATGTCGCCGCTGCTCGCTTCACCAAATACCCGTGAGACAACTGCGACGCTACCACGACCGCAAGGTTAGAGGGCGGCGTTCAACACAGCGACACAGTTCTGCGCCAGTTCACCCAACAAAGGCAAGCACAAGCTCTCCCCTCCTTGGGAGGGTCCCTTCATCGTAGTAGAGGTCCTTCGACCGGCACTTACCGCTCAAGGATCCCGATGGCAACATCTTGTCAAACGCTGGAACATTGAAAAGCTAAGACGATTCTACCCTTAGCCCTTTTTTTCTACCTCGCTCATTACCATGTTCACCTTTCTTACCGGCCTACGCTGTAGCATTTTTTCCACTCGGGTTGACACCGCGTTCAACCATTTGTCATCTGCCCGATCAATCGGTTTTCTTTTCTTTCTTCCAACCCGAGTACCACGGCCTACGCCCGCCGCTGCGACTATAAGTGGTGTCTCGCCAAGGAAAAAAGAGATGTAACAGGATGATATTCGCTGTTGCCGGAGGAACTAACGCCGCGCTTAAAACCTGCTTTTCCTACTTTTTCTGAAAACGCCGAACATGTCGATCATCGGCCGGTTGGTCCCCACACTCCAAGAACCATGACTCCGGCATTTCTTACCAGCAACAAACCGAAAAAATAGCGAAAAATACATGTGAAACTCGAACACCTTTATTTTCTTCCAATTCAACGGCATTTACATTCTTTAGAAACAAGAAAATCTAAAACCAAGAAAGCTTTTTCTCGTTTAAAGGGTCTTCCCCGCCGACAGTTGATCTCCGGACTTATCGTCCCTCTCCAAACACAGCTTCAGCTTCCCGCACAATTTTTGCCGCGACGCACGGCAAAAAATAGCTGGGTCGCCGAATCCGCAGCAGGAGAGCCCCGATCCGCCCGGACGCACCTTCAAGAAGCGGCAGCCCCTGCGCCCCCCCTGTGTGACCTCTATGGTTCCCGGGGGAGCTCGGAGTCCGACACAGGGGGGACCGCCGTCGGAGAAGAGTACGGCAGCACGATCGGGGCGATCGCGGCAAGACGGTCAGCCTACAAGAGCCTAGATGTCGCGATCGACTCCAGGCTCCGGAAGGAGAAGGAGCGCTGGAGGACGGCGCCCGCTCCCAATTGCTCAGCGCCGCGGCGGCGGTTCCTCACTCGACGGCCGCGGCTTGTCGCGCGCCCGCTCTCGCTCCTCCTCCTCCGCCTCCGTTCAAGCAGCTCGGGCCGACCCGTCGTCCGACGGCCGCCGCCATAAGACGGCCAGCCTGCCGCCCCAACTCCTCCTCATCCTCTCGCCTCGTTGAAGGAGTCCCACGATCTCATCGATCGGTGGGCTCTCATCCTTAGAGCGGGAATGAGAGAGCGAGGCAGCCATAAAAGCAAGTCGACGATTCGTCTCAACGTTCTTTGAATGAAGTCCCCGCCCACCTTCCGCCTATTTATAGGCGATCCGGCCAAACGAAGCGACGCCACGATACCCGCCAAAGATTCATGACGACCGCACCTTTTCAAACCGATGGCGTGAGAAGCCGAAGCGCCGAAGCAAGCGACGCGGGAACCGAAGCACCGCCAATTCCCCGCGTTGAACAAAAACCTCGCCAGCCATAAAGAAAGATAAGTGAGTACCTTCTTCTTGCACACTCGTTATTACTCCTTCAAGTGGCGCGCGCGGTAACGAACAAACCGCCCGCCCCACTCGGGGCTACAAGAGTCCCGCGGTCGGTTGTCACAACCAATCGTCGGGTCCTCCCAAGACGGCCAAACTTTCGACCAAAAGTACTACGCCCATACCTGGCCGGCTACTGCTACGGTAGTGCTTGGCGAAGAAAGGAAGTGCCCAAGCCGGTCGACCCACGATCGGTCCTAACAGCCTCCCACGGTTGAGCGTTCTCTCGATTTCCCAACTCTCTAACTTTTGTGATACACACACCGACTCAATGCCCGACCCTGTGGTCCCTAAGGCAAGAGACGGCGACGATATCCACCACAAAGAAAAATGGGCAAGAGGTGAGGACAAGGCGAGCCTCAATGGCCCCTAGTTGGGTCGGCGGACGACCCAATCGCCTTAACTCACGTCTGGATCACACCTCACGCTCTCCGCGGAACCTGTCGACGGGTGGCGGACCGGTGCGCCTTGGATCAACGAGCGATCCAAGGTCCGATACGGATCGAGTAAGGAAAGATTCTTTATGGATCGCCCCAGTGGGTCGGACGCGTGGCCGGGATTGTCCGCTAGGGGCCTCTGTGTTCCACCCGGATCACTCGCTTAGCCCCACGAGAGCGGCGCTCGAGCCAACGAAGGCAAGCGCGCTTTCACTCCTCCTGGTCCCCACCACGACGGGCGTAAAGGGGACGAGACGGCGCCACGTGTCCGCCAGGGCGACCAGCCCTACGCGCGAAGGCACGACGACCGGGCGCCACGTGTCGCCGGGCGACCAGCCCGGCATACGCGCCGGCGGCTCGACACGGGCGCCACGTGCTCGCCAGAGCGATCAGCCCATCATACGCCCGGCTGCTCGACCGACGCCACGTGTTCGCCAGGGCGACCAGCGCTACTCGGCACGACCGGCGCCACGCTTCGCCAGAGCGAGCCATCTGCGCGCCGGCGGCTCGACCGGGCGCCACGTCCGCGAACCAGCCATCATCGCGCCGGCGGCTCGACCGGCGCCACGTGTCCGCCAGGGCGACATCATAGCGCCAACTCCGGCGCCACGTGCTCGCCAGTATGCCACCCATCGCGCCGAAGGCACGACTCGGCGCCACGTGCCGCCAGGGCGACCGGTACGCCACGCGTGCTCGCCAGAGCGATCGGCCCATGCGCGCTGGCGGCACGACCCGGCACAGATATATATCGCGATCGGACCTCCCGATACCGCAGCAACGACCAAGCAAGGCGAAACCCCGACCGCTCTCCGACCACTCGGGGCTCAAGACTACACTGGGAAGGCCACAGCCTTGGCCGAAGACTCTTCCCGACCAAACCGGCGAAAACCCCCGACCGCTCTCCGAGCCCGGCTCGGGGCTACACTGCCGGGAAGGCCACACAAGACCCTGGCCGGAGACTCGATCAGGCCAAGCGAATCACGGCATCACTAAGACGGAAACAAGACCCCGGGCACCTCTCCGACCGCACGGGGCTCTGGAGCTCTTGACGGTACCTGTGCCATGGGTACCCCTGCCCAAAAGCGCATGGGCCGAATCCAGCTTGGCCGGCCCAAAGCCACTAGTGGCGAGGAATGACCAAGTCAAGAAAATCCTCGAAGAAGCCGACGACTTTATTGCGTATCGATCGCATTAAATGTCGGCCGTAATGATGACGCAGCCGCACAAGTCCCCAACTCGTGCATTTACTACGAGCGACAAGAAGAACTATGCCGACTCATGGCAGGCAAGGGGAGCCGGCGCTGGCCCCATCACCGCCACTTGCGGGCGACTAAGAGCACGATCTTTTTCTTTTTCAAGCAACAAAGGTAACCTCCTCCTCGCCTATATAAAGGGGGGGGGGAGCGAGCATGTAGAAAACAACGGACAACCAAGGAATCAATACAATCAAACCCACACGAACTGGAGTAGGGACGTCAAATTTCAACCAAGATACATCTTGTGCTCACCCGAGTAAGCCGTCGAGGAGAGGGAGCGTGCACCCCCCTCTTACCTATACAAATTCATTGGCCGGTGCTCGAAACACCGACATCTATATATAGGGAGATAAACATTGGAGGACGCACGGGGGGTGCGCAAGGGAGCCAGTGCACCCCCTTGTCCGGCGGCCCTCCCCTAAACCTTCTAGTACCATGACTTGTTTTTGTTCAGAACACGACAGAGCATCGACTGCGGACTAGAGCATCTGCGAGCAAGAATGAGGAACAATGAAGGTGATTTGAGGTGTTAGGTTGAAGAAGAAGAGCACACTGGTCACTGACCTGGTGGCTAGTGCGTCCATACTGGTTGAACCAGACTAGGTTACTAGGCTTAGTGAACCAAAGTACCTAACCCAATCCTCCAACCCCCATCCTACAAATCACAAATCCACATATCAGAGAGACAAAGGCGACTCATCGCGATGCTCGGGCAAGGTGAGGGCTGAGGGGCAGGCGGCGCTCGGGTGAGGTCGCGAGGAGAGGGGGCGACGCTCGGGCGGCACTCGGCGCTAGAGAGGAGAGGGCGAGCCTGGCTACCTGACGACTCGGCGAGGGGTGGTCGGCAACAGACTCATCTTTGGCATCCCGTCAAGCGACTTCTCGTCGAGCAGCGACGGAGGGGCGGGAGCCGAGTTGGGCGCTGAAGGAGGGGGCAATAGAGGAAGGGGCGCTGGAGGAGGGGCACCAGAGCCCAAAGGAGGGGGCGCCGAGTTTGGTGGCAAAGGAGGGGTGCCAGATTTGGGAGCTGATGAGTGAGGAGGTGGCGTCGGATTTGGGGACAAAGGAGGAGGCCGACTGGGCATGAGCCATGAGGAGCCAAAGCATGAGAGACAGGAGGAGACTAGGTCGGGACGACATTGAGGATAAGGTAAGTTTTTTTAATTTAATTATTGGTTCTAAATTGATTAGATTCTGAAACACCCAGCACACAATTTTAAAAAAATCACAGTAAATTCACGACAAAATAACACCATATAATTTAAATTACTGGTTAATTAGTAAATTGTAAAAATGATATATGCACTGTAATGATTAGTAAATTACTCATATTGAAGAAATATAAGTTAGATAGGCAACGACGTCCCTGCAGAAATGTCTTTTTGGCAAAGACACATAAATACAATTTTACATATATATATTTACTGTTTTTTTTATTTATCGTATCAATAAATGAAGACACCCCAAACATATCCTCGCCTTTAGGCTACGCAAATTTGTAAATGCAATGGAACTTTTCGGAAATATACGTCAATCCAATGCAAAAATTATTTTGCCATGCCTAGCTCTCTGCTATGCCCAGCATCCATTCTAGTACGCCACTAGATATAGAGATTCAGATTTAAGAAATACTCCCTCCATCTCAAAATATAAGGCACTATTGTTTTTTTTCTTCTAAGTTCCAGAATACAGGACACGTCGCCTCCTCGGCTCCTGTTCTGACTTCTCTTCCACCTCTCATGCGCATGCATGCATGTATTAACTCCCTCGAGCTCAGCACCATACAACTGCTTCATTGTTCTCTACGTTGGAGCGGTAATTTTTTCATTTATTCCTAAAAAATAATTTTGAGAATAAGTTTTGAGAACTATTGGAGATGCTCTTAAGATGGTCTCACCAGACGAATAATGCCGCCACCTCCGCTCGCGTCGTCTTAATTACCGCCGACCAAAACATAAAAACCTCGACGACCGCATTTATCGTACTACTACTACAGTATTAACATGGTTTCAGCAGTAAATACTCCAGGCCAGGCCAGCAGGCAGCAGCAGAGATCTGGATTCTGACACCCCCACAGCGCAATCACGTACGTGTACACGTCAGGCCGTGCAGGGCCCGTGAGCTCGCGCTCCATTCATCGTGGCACTTCATGTGTCCGCACTGCACGCCCCAAAAGCGCTCTCATGGCATCTCACGGTCCCGGCCGGCCGTGGAGAGGAGGAGGAGCCATGGGCGGAAGCTGGTAGGTGGAGACAAGACGCGCAGGCCAGATCCGAGCGGGCGTGCAGGACCGGACCAAAACTGGCAGATCCAAAGCTTTTCGCCCATGAGTGGCCGAGTGGATCCGGTACCGCCGCTGTCTCCCCTTGCCGCTACAGCGTGAGGCCAGCTCGTGCGCGCACCTGTTTTACTTTACGCCGTGCTCTCGCGTCTCCCTTCCCGTTCCCCCCCTCTCGTCTGAGATCCAACGCATGCAGCGACCACATCTCTCACAGGATCTAAAACAAGTGTAGTTTTTGTGGAGAAGATAAAGAAATGGCGCCTTGCCAAAAGATGGGACGAACCTGGAGGGGTCGTGTCGTGGTCTCCCCTTCCGATGCCATGACGTGCAGCAAAAGAAGGCACGCACGAGGCTTGACGAAACGAGCAATGCATTTGGCTGATGACTCTAGCTGCACTGCACATGTGGACTTGGTGAACCTGTGAATCGCGATCATTAGTAAGCAACGGGTCATGGGGGTACGCAGAGGCCGTTCAGCCTCAAAAGCGACGAGGGAATACAATAACAGATCGTGAATCGTGATCCTGCTGAAATGTCTAGTTGGAAACAAACAACTCCAATTATGCGAGAGGCTAACACAATCATTCGGCCGTGGTCAGAAGGCGCAGGCTTGCGCAAAAGCACCAGCAGGGCCGAGTGCTCATACGTGCCGGATGTCTAACTCTTCTCTCTTGTATGCAATTGTTAATAGTCATTTCTGAATTATATGACAGTCTCGTGCCTTTCAGGAGAAGTTCCGTCACTTTCTAGCAATGAGCCTCTGACAAGTTGCTGGATTTTACTGCAGCAGGCAAAACGTGACAAGAGCAGGATACAACAGAAACAAATCGGCAACCAACAGTAATTGGTCAAACTCTTGCAGTTCTCAGATCAAAACATTCGCCGAAGGAACGTACACTTGACTGTTTCTTTGTGTTACTCAAGGATGTTAGCCTCTGTTGACCAGGACTTCTTGGTCAGTTCCAAGCCCCAAACTTCCAATAATAGAAGAAACCTGTGTGTGCAACAACAGAAATGCTTGCTAAACCAGCGACTAATTTGACGCAAGACGCCCTCTACATTCTAGAAGAACTACTCGGTCATTCTAAGAGTCTGTTTGAGGTGTCTTTGAGTTGGTGTGTTTTTAATTACTTGATCAGAATAAATTGAATGACTACCGTAGCTTTTTTTGGAGAGGTAGTTTGGCAAATTGGCTTTTTATTGAATTTTCTTGAGAGGGCTACAACCGGGAGTAGTGACAGCCAGGAGGAGCACGGCCTTGTAATCTGTTGAACCATAAGAAAAAAAAAAGCAACGCAATAAAGAAACAGGAAGAAGAGAGTTGCGGCAAAACAAAAGATTGTGTGATCCTGTTCTAACAAATCTCAAGCCAATCTAAAAACGCAATCGCTTGAACTAACCACTCCGATGCAATGATGCATTGCACATTTGACACTGTGTCAGAAGTTGTTATTCGGTGAACTTACTCATCATTCATGTGAAACCTTGATACTTTCTGAAACAGTGCATTTGGCAAATAAGCACATGCTATTATTTTCTTTGGGTAGTAAAGCAGTGATGTCTGATAGTATCACCTTTGCTATCTTTTTTCCCAGCCTTTCTAGGTTACAAAAGGGTAAAGAGAGTCTTAAGGGTCCATGAGAATTTATGAATCATTCTGCATTCTACGAAAATTGAGCTGTCTGCAGTTGATAGTTGCAACCTCAATCCCATCGCCCATGGACGGAAGTTGGAGACCTAATGCCGAGCGCGAAAGGGCAAGATGGCATATTATCCTATGTCTGGACGAGTGGTGGATCTTGTACCAGCATGTCTCCCACTGCTGCTACATCACAAGACAGTTCCATATGACACACCCTTTGAGGATTCCATGGACAATGCAGCAGCAGCTAACATTTCACTGCATCTGACGAGCACGAGCAGCTTCAGATCTAGAGCACGTTGGCACTGAGGATTTATGTAAATTTTTTTAAAGAAACTAAAGGATAGAGCACTAACGTAAGGGTCTTTATTTAGGACGTACTGCACAACACCGTGTACCTCGAACTTGTCATACAGGGGTGCCGATTTGACTTGTTACTTGTCACCGGAAACGAGGGGGATGGTGAGGTCACGGCGTACGTAAACGGAATCTGGTAGCACTACTAAAAAACACTGGAGAAATATGATAGTGTTTTGCAAAATGCGCTGTTGAGTGCGATGCAAATTGCTCCAATTATGCCTGATCGCAATAATTCCAGAGCGGCCAGAATGTTCAGATTCGGGCAGAGTGGTACTCTGCAAGTCTGCATAGCTCAATAATTCAAGCGTGGTAAATCCTCTTCTACTGTTCACGGTGTTTACTAACCTCTGAATCTGCAGCGTCGCCTTTTCGGCTTTTCCAACATGTTCTGACTTGCAAGACTCTGATGAACTGAAAGTATATATGTGGCACTGTGGCAGGTAAAGAAAATGTAAGAAATGGCCTAAGCAGCAGGTCACAGAAGGCAAGCAGCAATGACCTAGCTCGCAGCAATGCAGCATGCATACTTTGAAGAAATTGGGCAATTTGACTGTTTCTTTATTGGTCAGATTTAAGCTAGCTTCTGTTGACTAGTGTAGTTTCATAACGACGTCATGATATAATGATGGGGAGAACCCGTGTACAATGACAGAAATGCTTACCAAAACACTGAACATTATGTGACAAAAGATGCATTTATAAGCAGTACTGCCGTGGTCAGAGTGTTCATGCTTTACCTAAACAATTTGCCTAACGTAGTCCTAATAGGGAAATATGAAACTGCATTAGCTTACCTTGTCATCGATCAGAAATGAAGTTTTCCCCAAAGCGAAATGAATTGCTCGTACCGATGCAGTTCACGTAACTTTGTCGCAGTGTCAGAAGTTTTACAATCAGTGTACCAGCCATCATGTGAAATACTGAGCAGTCAGCCAAGCAGAGGTTACAGGAAGCAATGACCTACATTTCTCGTCATCGTACCAGGACCAGAAGCAGAAAAAATGGAAATAGGTAGCAGCAACTTGCATTGGACTTCATAGGTCAATCTTCCAGACTGACTAACCTAATGTTTGACAAACAGGCTCACCCAATCTTGGTCAAGTACCCAATATTTTAGAGGCAATCATCAATCGCCTTAGCTCGATCTAAGTGAAACATCTAGTATACTTATATGTCAAATTTTACTGAGTTGATTCTGAACAAGTCTTGACGAATAGCATCAGGGCCACATGTACCAGAACCCTTTCCAGCCCTAAAATAGCAGAGAAAACCGGCAACTCGCCCTCTAGAGAACTAATCCCAATGTTAATGTATCAACAGATAAGAAAGTGCTAGTTCCAAGTTACAACCAAAAGTATTATTTCATTTCCGAAAAGAAGCTCTGAGTGGCAAACTAGAAGGATAAAACCTTACATAGCATATTCAAAAGAAAACAAACAACGTATCAAAATAAATTATTAAGCATTTTGGGAACAGACAAACAAAAAGGATTAGATGTACATTCATCATAGAATGCTAAGTTCGACCTCAGCAAATTCAGGACCAGTAGGTTTATGAGATGTACAACTAACATGGTAAATCAATCAAAAGATCTACCACCTCAGGTCCCATTAGAGGAACAACAATAACCTTTTGAGTAGCTCCACAATGTACACAGAAAACAGTTTTGATCCCAACAAGAAGCAGAAGTTAACCACATCTGAAATTGTACAGAACGCACATCAAGAAACAACAGATGCGAAGAACTGGACACCTGAGTTATGAACAAATGAACGAATTTTGTATATTTGAACCATACATATGTATCTGACAGTTCGATCGAGCCCCCATACATTCAATGGGAGGAAGATTTACACTCAACTGAGGCTAACATTTCCGTGGCATATCAATGAGAAGTTGAAAGGAGGGGAAGAGAACAAATCTGATCTACACTGAAAGATTTCTACAAAAGGTACAAGCTACGGGGCCTGCCACGAACAACCGCTGATGTTGAGATCTCAAAGGACCACCGGGTTGATTATGTACAACACTGGTCCATGTACAATTCAGCAGGAGCACCAAGCATGTGATGTCTTGTACCAAGAAACCACACAATGGACCAGCATAGCTGGGTGCACGGTTGCTTTTCTTGAGGCCATGTGAGTTACCAATACTGCCGTTTAATTCCACCAAATGCTCAAACTAGTCATTGATGCACTGGTAAGCCATAATTCTGGAACGACCTAATCCTGCCGTCCCACCCTGCAGTAACTATCACTTGACCCCAGGAGTTTGATGTGCTTTGTAAACAGTTCCTTAGGAGCTTGTACTGTGACTCGTCCAAAATTGCACCAATCGAGCTAGACGGCAGCATTTCCTCTGGCCAAGTTGCTGAACTTTTGCAAGAGGGCTCAACGAATAACTCTTGGTTCAGATTGAAGATAACAGGAGCAGCGGATCCTGACACAAAATTGTTAATGAAAGAATCCTCTCCACAGCGGCTTGAATTGTACTTGACAGCCTTACTCATGCACCAGAACATATCTGCTTCTGGTGGTAAACTTTGAGAGGCCAAAGAAACGGGGCTTCTTGGTTTTGTGCCATTCCATGGTATTGCGATGGCTGCATTGTTGGATTGGAAGCGCTCTGAGGAATATGTGGTTTTTGCTTGTCTCCATGCAGATTCATCCTGGCTTTCATGGTTCCGAACATAAATGTTGGAGTCGTCACTAGCAGAAACTATATGCTGCCCATCTGGAGTGAATGTTGCCGACAACTGGCAAGAACCACTTCGGAGTCCTGATGGATTAGAAATATGAGTTCAAAGTTCGTCGAAGGTAATGATTGAATAGAGCAAAAGGAATAAATTTTAAGTATTTGCGTTGTACCACTGTAATTCTGAATCACATTGGTGCCATCCAATATTCTGATCTTTGAGTCAGCAGATGCTACCATTAGTTTACTTGGGTTACTTGGACAGAACTGCCATGGAAATGATACAAATCATAAGTTATAAGCATTCATGGTGAAAAAGGATGAATGAAGCTATAGATAGCAACAAGAGTAATCCTTTTCTTGAGGATGCTTACCTGAAAGCCTGTGATTCTTTTCGCTGAGGATTTCTTCTTGCCATTGAGTGCAATCTGAGTTTCCAAACGCAGCAGGTTGTCTGATTCAGTGCAAAAATATTGTAGTTAGCATACATGGAAATATTACGAAAGTAAAAGGGGAGAGCTACTGCAAACCAAAAACATTTAAAGCTGGCAGACATTTCACAAATTTCCTATTTACCTGAAGCATCATAAAAACGGCAATTTCCAGTAATGGTTCCAACCACTGCTCCCTGCAAGAAACCAAAGAAAAAGGGAGATCAAACTCACAAACTATTGAGGTAACAAATGAGTCAATTTCTACAGTGGGGCACTAATAATGATACCTTTCCATCAGGTCGGTAACAAACTGCTGTCACTATGTCTCTAACATCCGCCCAGTCCACAACACCGCATCTACGAATGTTCCATACACGGATTTTGCCATCAATGGATCCACTGATGAAGACATTCTCATCAGCTGGATTAAATTGGACACAAGTCACTGCAGAACAAGGAAAGCCAACTGTGAGCTTAAGCTGACAAGTAAAGGCCAAGACTTCGAGCAGCAAAAAAAGAGTTTATAGGCCTACCAAAGTTGCTATGCGGAAAAACTCTGATGCAGTTTGCAGATCCAATTTCCCACAAGCGAACAGTTTTGTCTGTTGATGCCGACAGTAGATGCTGCAACATGTTAAGCTAAATTTTAATCATCATAAACAAAAAAGATATAAGAAAAACAAACAACAATAACATCAGATTGACAAAACAAAAAACACATTTTTTTTAACTGACCTTGTTGTTTGCCCACGACAGATCCAGGACATCACCAGAGTGCCCATGGAACTCATGCAATGGTTCCTCTGATATCTGGAAAACCATTGTTGGAATGACAATGCAAGCAGACTCAGCAGACTTCTTAATACCCTTGATTTTACATTTCCTCTCATCGCCAGCATTCACAGGAGCCAACCCATACTTGCGATGCGCTTTGAGGTAGACACAAGAGGGATCATCCTGAGGAATTTTGCAGTCCTCAGACTGCATAACACCCCAAACCCTGACAACTCCATCTTCGCCGCCGCTTGCAAGAAACTGCCCATCAGGACTGAACCTGATCGTCAGGATGGCACCATCATGTGCCTTGATCACCTGGCCTTGATAGACAGCAGACAATTCCTTCGACCGCTTCCGGTATGAACGGACCTTAATCCTTTCTCTCTCCTTCCACCCCGGATTTGCTCACTATCAGATGAGCTGGTGCTGGCCTCATCCCCTCCATGATCCACAACACAAGCCCCACACCCAACCTTCAGGAAGCCACCCATTTCTCCTCCTCTCAACTGTCTTGAGAGCACCAGAAGGCGTGCCATTTCGACTCATAAGCCTCTGAATAAACGACAATGAACTGAAACTCCTGCCCACCTTGCTACCATCATTCTTACTGGATCCACTGACGGAATTGTCATCCGACTCGCCATCCTCATAGCTCGTCGTCTCCTCCGTCGACCAACTCGACATGGAGCAGTCATTCTCATCCGGCTGCGACGACAACCTCCCAATCTCCGGTACAATCCTCTCCTTCCTGCTGCCCGTCAGCGTCGCCGACGGTGCCCGCAGAATCCGCCTGTTGGGGGCTTGGGCTGCATTCCAGACCCATGCTTCTCAAGAACCGCTCCCTTCTCTCCCGGACACTGTCTAGGCCACCTGACCACGGCAATGCCGGGCCTGGGCTGGACGCCGGCGACGCCGACAACTCCTCACGCGTGTCAAAGAACGCTTCCCTCCTCCACCTCCATCCTACCGCAACTTCTTGCTACTACTAATTGGCACACCTCCATGGGTCGTTGGGTCAGGCACGGCGCTGAAAGAAGAGATAAGAAGAAACAATGGAGAAACACATCTCAGAGCCCTGTCCGGACAAGCGCTTATATAACAGTAAGAAAGTTAAGCGCGGACGCGGCGTTAGCACGGGAGAGGAAAAACTACGGGCGCGATTAATTAAACTAAACAAATTAGCACCAAATTCGAACTATTCAATTCCCCGTATCTCTCAAATCCCGCAAGGCCCGATCGCCCCCGAGCAATGCATCTGGCCTTAGCAATCCAACCAACCGCGCGCCCATTATTAAAGCAGACAGCCAGACCAAGAAACGTTGCCAAAAAAAAAACGATATTTTTTTTCTTCAAGAAACACCGAATTCACCAACACATATCTCGAAAGGATTTGACGATAGGCGAATAAAAAAGGGGAAATTTTTTCTCGGCAAGCAGGGGGCGCTCACCTGGGGGAGGAACAATTCGCGCGCACGCCCGGGAATTGGAATCCAAGGAAGATATCGACTTCGTCTTCGCCTCAGGGATGCTGCCGTCGGGACCCCCGCGCGTGTTCTCGGTTCGTGGTCGCCCGGCTCAAGAACAGCCGCGGCAGCATGGTGCAAACGGGGAAGTATTATTAAAGGATTGGAATCGACGAGTAGGCGGAAAAATTGAAGAGAAAGCTGGACGAATTGGAGATGGGAGCGATTTATTAGGACGCGTAGTCGGAGCGCTGGGGTCCCCGTCACCATCGCCAGATTTGGAAGCCGCAAAAATGGATTTAATTATTATTATTATTCAGCTACGAAGAGACACGAATGAATGAGAAAAATGTCGTGTAATTAGATTATCTCTTTTTTTAATCACATTAAAAATGGGAGTATTTTTCAGTCATTCTCTCCGGACGCTTCTGGCACTGGTCCAATGCTCATGCATGCCTTCCATTGCTTCTTTTTCTCTTTTCCTTTTTTTTTTTTTTGCCTTTTCTCTTTTTTTCTTCTTCTTCTTTTTCTTTTTTTGCTTGTCTTCCAGTAGGTGTACTGTATGGTGTGTAGTGTCTGCACGAGCAATAACTCTTCTACTCCTAGGCCTGGGTCTACAACTCCTTAGGTACGCATCAGCTCTACTGCAATCGGAGCGTCGCTGCTGCATCACCCCGATCTGCTCGTGTAAACAGTACGATCTTTTTCTCGCTTTGCCCCTGCCCTGGTGGAGTTGATGCGTGGTAGTCTGGTAGATGCATCATCTGCCAGAAGTTACTACTTATTTTACCGCTAGAATGGCACTAGTAAATCCGTAAATGGTAGCAACAGTGCTAGTTTGGCATCCGGAGACGATTGGTAGCCAACTTGGTTGTTCAATTTTCTTTGAAAGATATTTCGAGGAGCAATGCTTTTATGCTTTTTCTTCTAGTATAAGTTGTATAAATATTAAAGTAAACAAATGGGTAAGTAATTATCATCTACTATTCATTCATGCTTTAATAGCCATTTAATTTTAGTGCCGAAAAGATGTGGGGTTAGAATATGATCGAAGTTACTACACGCGTCGCATCGATCCTCAGACGGTTCATGCTGTCAAACGCAAGGTGATACGGTGGTCCCATGTGAATCCAAGTTGGTTGTTGATTTTTATTTTTTCCTATGAAGAAATTTGGAGCGTTAGATTTTGCACAGAGGAAGCGTGATGGCGCGATTTTGATTCAACAGTGACGGGTAAAAATTCGGTGATTGGATTGGATGTAATGTGTTTGATTGCAACGACAATCACTACTCGCCCAAGGCTGGTTCGTAAAGGTGGGGAACAGTTTGATGCACCTAACATACTACCAGCACTATTGCCTTGCCCTCCCTTGGTCCCCTTGAGGCCGCGTTGTAAGACTATCTTCAGCAATTTTCCTTCATTCCATTCTCTTCATCATATTCATTCTCTTTATTTTCTACTATCTCTAGCAGCATCCCTTGAGGATTTGTGAAAGGATTGGAGAGAGAATCCCTTTTTAAAGGGATTCACTGTTGAATCCTTCCGAGGAATCGTGAAGCGAATTCACTGGAAAGACTTTGATCTGCTCACGGGCTGATTTGAAGGGGAAGGAAAGCTGTTAGAGATAGTCTAATCTCTTCTACCTTGTTAGCCAACACAAAACACACGCAAACACGCACGTTGGCTGCTTCTCTCTTGCTCTGGGTCAAGCAGTCAGCTGGGGCTGGCTGCTTGTAAACCTTGTCTACAAATTCGGTGCTTCACTCATGCCTGATGTCAGTCAAAGAAATGTTCGAGGAATGCTTGTTGAGTGATGCAACACACGAAGCCAGATGGCACCGATTATGGATCGATTTGCGCGGATCGTATAGAGAGTCGGCAGGGGGGATCGGAAAGAACGCTGACTACGCATGCGGCGAGTTATCCTGCGGTTTACTCCGTTAACTCGATTGATGGGTATATGGATGGACATATGCACGAGTAGATGTATGCAGACGCATCCATCTCTAGCTAACACAACAACCCCATTTCTCCAAAGTTGATTTGTGGTTGGGCAAAGATGGCAACAACCATGTGTCGCGCGTGATGTGTCTCTCCTGTTTTAGCTTCTGTATACTCTTATGTAATATGTTTGTTAATTGTTAGGATCATTGGTCTCTACACAAAAGCAAGTGCATTTAATTATTATCCATTATTTATTTATGTTTTAATATTTGTGCAGCTTTTAAATGGTGATGCACCTCCCAAGTATATATATATAACTAGTTACATGCCCGTGCGTTGCTACGAAAAACAAAATTGATAACAAAAATAAAGATTAAAAATAAAAAAATTATTTCACAAGATCAAACATCTATCTTTAACGCTTCAAGCTTTCTGCGTAAAGTTCTGGCTAATTAAAGCAACGCTCGCTTTCTTGCGAGGGCAATTAAGCAGGTGCAATTAAGTAGGCAATTAAGCAGTGGCAATTAAGCCGCAATTAATGACGTGAGAAGAATCTGACCACCGCCACCAATCGGCCGCTTTAGAATAGTAGAGATAACATGAAGTCGAATTTTCAAAAGAAAATGAAGTCAAGAAATGTGTCAAAGCCATACGTAAAACAAAAATTGTCATCAAGGAGCGAATTTTGAACAATACAATTGGGGCTAACTCACTTGACGAGGATCGACATCACTCTAAATAATCCTCTTTACTATAAGACTAGTAATCGCTGATGCCGGTACAAGCTTCAACTCAACTAGGGTCCTGCTTAATGGTACTGCCTGCATTCTAATAGAAACGAAAACGGTTCCAGATTTTTGGTAGAAACATTTCAGGTAGGATTATGTGAATTGGGTGGAACGGGATTGAGACCGATTCGACCACAGAGTGGAAAAAGAAGAAACGATCCGAGGATAATCGTTCCGAGCTTTAGCCCGTTTGGTTGGGTTTCTTCCAGAATCCAGTAGAAACGGCCCGGTTCCAAGTTGCCAAACGGGGCCTAGATTTCCAATTAACCTTAATAAAACTAGATTTCAAACTTATCACTTATGTGTTGCAAAGTAATTAAAAGATGAGCAGTAGTGATATTTTTGAAAGGACCCGCCAAATTAACACTTTGCAAAGAAGGGATTAGAATAATTTAATCTAGGTTGTAAAAGAAAAATAAGTGATTAAAATTATTCAAAAATAAACCTAAACAATTTATCAAATAAATTGAAACGAATATACATACGCATGCATACATACATACATGAGATCGTTCGTAAATCAATTTATTGATCGGAGAATTAAAATTTTGATAATAATAATAATAAACAAATGGGAAGTCATAGATAAAACAAACTAATCTCTCTTCTTGATCAAAGGTATTAATTACATAAAGTGAATTACAATGCAATAATTAAATTCATACATCTCAAACTATACAAATATCAATTACAACAAAGTTTAATCATACATTTTATTCATTACAAACTTGAACATTACAATTAAATACATGACTTAATGAATTAATTACATTCCATATTACGTATACATGAATGATTAATTGCATTTCAAAAATAGAAATCACAAGAATGTAAATTACAAAACACTAGTGTTATTCTCAACTTCATTTGTAAACCCTCGCATTGGAAAGTTGCACACACATTAGAATGAAACCAAATCAGAAATTAAATAAAAGAGGTTAAAATAGAAATTGTCGCCAGCTCAGATATTTTGGTATCATGCACTAAGGTACTTGAAATGTTCGGGACCAGACAAGACTCTCTCACGAATTAGGTTTCATCATCCAACAACTATACAAACCTATAATTAAGTAATAGACATGCGTGATTTTAAAAATATCGCAGGTAAAAGAGTGATTTCCGAGTAAAAGATAAAAGCCTCCGCAATAAATGGGATAGAAATAAAGCATTGTTGATTAAGATAGACTCAACCAAGCTATCCCTCCAAAATTAAAGCCTTAGGGCATGACTAACCATGCCCAAACATTTAAGCCACCAAGCTTCACAAGCCCCTAAGCAATCAAACCTCTAGCACACCACCACACATGGCAAGCACAAGAGCAAAGCCACCAGTGGAGCAACGCAACTAGGAGACCAAGTTTCCTAGTAAAGCAAACCATCATAACACATGCCCACTTAAGCCATTTTCCAAGCACTTCACAAGGAGTAACCATCAGATCACAAGCCACAAGGAGAAAGAGTACTAGGAGCCTCAGTTTCCAAGAGATCAAGTAGATCACCGGAGAGCACAAGCTCAGGAAGGCAAGCAAGGAGGCTACAAGCAACAAGGAGGAAGCCAAGATCAGCCACAAGACCAAGGCAACCACCCATCATCCCTATCTCTAGCACCACCTTTACACCTCATTACATCTCCTCAATCGTAAACCACTGCTCATTCCCAGAGTAATGCATACACATGTTTAGGAATAGCAAAAATCAACTAGAAGCTAAAGATTGTAGAAAATTGTGGTCTCAATAGGTTAGTGCGATGAGGGTTACGCCTGGCATCTCCACTAATCCCCACATTACTCCCGAACACAGAGGATTGTGGGTTTTGTCGCGCGCTGCCCAAACCCTGCACACACCTTTTAATCACCACAGACCAAAGTACACTATTTGCTAGAATAATGCTCTGATCCGGAAGCAACACCTCCAACCCTATGTGTAAAACACACCGATTCGGATCGAGCTAGTGTACACAATAAACAAAGTTGATAACACAACACATCAAATGTACTTTTATTCAATAACCGATATAGTCTTTTACAATATGATTGGCTCAAGCCAAATAAAAGTAAAGCAAATGTAAATAAAGTAAACTGAAATAAAACCCAATAAATTTGACACTAGCAATCGATCGGGAAGCAATCCTATTTATCCTAGTCCTCTCCATCGAGAACTCCTCTCGAATCAAGAGAGTAAGCAAGGGTGAGTACAAATTACTCCGCAAGTCACACAGGAGATGAAAAATTGATGCAAAGGATATCAAAAGAAGGTTATATGGTTATTTTAGCATAAAGCAAACTTTCAAATACAGTAAGTCATTTCAAGGCGAGATGATATAATAAAACTAAATTGTAAACCAAATTTTCAACATGGGATGAAACCTAGCTAACCAATTTCCTACATGAAATATCATTCCATCCCACGTAACACTTTCTAAAACCATTTTTAGAACATCAAAATCTAATCGTGAAAGGCCACCTGGCTGCATCCTATGACCGCGGGTGTAGCTAATTGATTAGTTTTATACTTGTAGAGGTTGTACATTTTTATCCACAAGATATGATGTCTCATTGTGCCAAAATACACACTTCTTTTGGTGCGCAATGAGAAAATCACTAAGAAGGCCCCATATAAAACTCCATCTATATAGTTATGCCCGCTAAGGTTTCACCGAAAGGATCCCCCCAGTTCGTAAGCTCCCTCTGTGCCTAGTGGCAACCTTTCTCGGCTTCACCACACCACTCCACCTAATGGCATGTTTGTCCATGGTATGTTGCATTAATACGAATAACTGTGTCCGTCCCATACTGCATATGTGGAAGTATGGTAACGCTACATTCAAAGAACTCATAAACCTGGCCATTAATTGACTAGGTGAATTTTCACAACACATGAAACCACTACACTAGTTTGTCTCACCTAATTTAAATCATATTTTTAACTTTATCATGACATGACATAAAAGTCCATGACACAACATTCAATAATGCTAAAAAGCAAAGTTCTCAATGATCATCAAAACATAAACCTTAATTTTAATGAAAATCATCATTTGACATAAACTCCCAAAATAACCTAAATGCAGGTCTAAGCTTGTATAAGCATATCTTAACTATTTTGATATTCCCCATACTTCATCAATATAACCTAGGGTTACAATGACACAAGGGATTCAATCATCAATGGTGGCTTTAACAATCATGATATAACTATTTGATTTAAAACTGAAATTGAAATACAATTATAGAAACTATGCATGCAATAATTTAAATTTAATATAGCATTTCAAAAATTGGGTTGAACATGGTCAAGGATGTGTAACTTGCCTTGAAAAAGTTCTTGCTCGACCTTGCTCTTGAGTCCACACTTCGCCTCAGACACTCCCTGTTTCAACGCTCACGCGAATGGAGAAAAATACATATAAATATCAATAACAGAGAGCAAATAAACTCAAAAATAAAAATAAAATTGGAACATTAAATAGAGCCCGATTTAACAAATTTTCAGCACTAGAATCACCTCGATCGGAGTTCAGATGAGGGAGAACGGATTTTGAAAGTTTAAATCACGTAAAGCAATAAAGAAATGTTTTTTGAATTTTTAAAATTACTTTTCTAAAGAAAATAAAAATCTAGTTCATCAGACAACACCGTAATTTGAAATATAATATAATATTTTATTATTTTTTCAATTTTGTTCTCCTTTGTTGCTATAATACCGACCAAGTTATTGTAGCTCGTGAAGTTTAGCCTTAACAGGCACAGACAGGCAAGGCAATGGCAAGAGAATAAGAGAGCAAGAAACACTAGAGCATAGGCCAAGCTAAGGGAAGCATCAAAAAGTTCACGACGCGATTTAACTCGATGACGACCACTAAGTATGGGGAGGCACAAATGGTGACGCAACAACGCGATGAACTACGATGAACATAGTTTGGTAAAACATAAAATTCATCGCCTACGGTTCACTAAACTTGAAATCGATTGAGGGGTTACCTTCCCGACGATCAATGGCACAAAGTGACGCAAACAATTTTGAAAGAGACACTCAGAGTTCGGAGGTTTGCAAAGCCACGCCGACGACGCTCGCTTCACGCCCAAATGCCACGACATTCGTGCAAACGAATGCACAAGTTGGTTGGGACAAGTTGAGGAACAGTAGAGCAATGAGAGGGGATCTTGGTGCTCTCCTTAAATAGACTCCTGGGCGGCTCAGAGAGATAGGTACGGTTTATTTAAAACATAGTTCTACATTTAATAAATTCAATTTTATCCCGAAATAGAGGGTATTAGGATGCGATAATCACAGGGGTTAGTTGAGGATAATGTGCCACACGATTGGACAAGAATTCGAAAGAAAATGTGAAGGATTGTAGCTTATCTAAATCTTGGCAATGGAGGAAAAGAGAGAACATGTGTGCTGTAATTTGGCTAGAGGTTGAAGATGATATGACATGTGGGTCCCACCCTTTTTAATTATTTTTGAATTTAATTATAATAAAATAAAAAGGCTTTTGAAACCATAGTAAAAGAGTTCAAAATTCTAGAAAATTTTCAACAATACTTTAGAATATTTATAATGTAATATAAAATTTTAGAATTTTGAGAATTATATTTTAGTCAGAGTAAATATTTGTGTAACACAAAAATAGAAAACAAATTTATAAATTCTAAAACTCAACAAAAACTCTAGAAAATTAGAAATATGTGATAAAATATTGTTTTGAAAATTTTGAGATGTTACAAATAAGAAATCAATCAACCTCGCACTCGTGCACAAATCAATTAGTATAGAAATTTAATAGAGGAATTAGGGAATAAGTAGGAGAGTAGTAGAAATCAGACGGCAGATCCCTGTGAGGTAAACAGGAAACCAAGGCACCGTGGTAAGCCAAGGCTGGTTGGGCGTGTGCATCCAGCGAGGGGAACCCGAGTCGTGCCAACCGTGGGAGGACTGGCGCAGGGCGCGAGCACGCCGAATTCTTGGCATGACGAAAGAGAGGAGAAGAAGGGCCGAGGCCAGCGACAGCTGGTCGAGCCTGGGATATGATGGCGAGGCGCTACTGGGCTTTTGGAGCTTGGATGGCATGGTGGAAGAGCAGTGATGGAGCATGGCAAGCGACTCGGCCAGCATGCGCGAGTGAGGCCGCAGGCGCGAGGGAAGATGGCGACTGGATCGGGGTGGCCGGCGAGGCGTGGCTGATGTTAAGGGCCGACGGGAGGAACAACCCAGGAAAGCCAAATCTAAGAGAAGAAGGAGAGCTAGCGTGAGAAGAAATGACGTAAGGGAGAAAGAGAGACTCAAGGGATAAGATCGATGGGGGTGAGGAAAGAAAAAGAGAAACAAAAAAAAACGAAAAGGAGAAAAAGAGAAAATAATAATAATAAGAATTAACAATGATTTAATCCTCAGCCTCATAATAGTGTAAAATGGGTACAACTAATTAAATTAAAAGAAGAGAGAAGAAAAGAGAAAAAAATATAGCTTTTCGCTTAAATTAATAAAATTATGAATCAACTTGTTTATGCGACCAAATTAAAGTCAAGCCAAAAATCTATTAAATCAATTAATCCATGGGCTCGAATATTCAACTAAAGTGCGACAAAAATGGTATAAAGTCTTAAAAGAGCAATGTAAAATTTATAATTCTTAAAATAATAAGAGAAAAGGGTTGACACCATAAAATGTGTAAAAACCTTATCAACCATTAAAATATGTCTTTTATATAATTTCAAGAATAAATTCTAATCTGATTACTAATTTTCAATCTGAAGATATGTTTTGTGATCAAAATTTATTATACTCAACGCAAATTATTCCATGACATAAACAGTATGAATCTTATAGAAATCGTAATCAATGCTAATGTAATCGCATCATTAAATGGAAAGTTAAATACCATTGTTAATCATTATAATCGATTAAAAGTAGAAAAAATAATACCTTTATTAGAAGGAAATCATGATCCAAAATTTTATTGATCAATGTAGATTAAATACACCAATTTAAGGTATCAGAATTTAAAATACATTAAATTAAATTACGTTAAGACAAAATGTAACAAATTATCGTATACCAAATTTAAATAAATAACATACATGTATCCATTTAAATCATGTCAAAGAAAAAAAGGATCAATTCTAATGGGTTGAGAAAAAGAAAGAAAAGAAGATAATAAAATAATGATAATAATAACATATATGAAATAGCACTAATAACAATGATGATAATAACATGGTTAATAACTTAATCAATTGAGGTAAATCAAGACATCCGAATTATAACCATAATATTGTGGTTAAAAGTTTGCATAGGGTAAAGAAGTGTATCACACAAGAGTTAAATAATACTAATAACCTCCTTTCAATTAGAAGAGATGATAGCATGATGGATCGAATAAGCTATGATTAAATTTTAATGATAAAAATAAAGCTAAGTAGGTGAGTATAAACCTCACTATAATTCAGAAAAGAGTCGATTCTATGGATTACTTAATAAATCAACCATATATCGACTTGGCACTATTCTAATTAGTTAAGGAAATGAAATAAACCAAGTAAGAAGGAATGAACTAGATTAGATAAAGAAATTAAGGACTAACTAAATTTTAGCAATTGTCATATTGATTGAAATAGTCAAATCCTACCTAGACTAAGGTGTATTCCAAATTGAAATGGCATTAAATTAAAATGTAATAAATAAAAGCATTCCAAACTAAAATACACCAAGTTAAGATATGTCAATTTAAAGAACCACAAAAATGAAATACTTAGCAGAAGCATGCATTAATTTAATAGAAGTTAAAGAAAGGGTTGGACACCTAAAATATGTGAAACTTATTAGCTATCTCAACTATAGTATTTTATAATTTTAGGGATTAATTTTAAATATGGTAGGAGATCATCTTCTACAACTGCATGAGGACATATATTTTCACCAAAATCTAGGCAAGCTCCTCTTTGTCCATATTTATGGAAATGGTTTTTACAAAGGTTTGTGAAAGGGTGAGTTGTTAAATGGTGGGTAGATGGTGCCATGTTTTATGTTGGTCGGGCAGGCCCTCTACATAGAAATGTAATATAAATGTTAAAACCACTACACTCGAGCAATAAGCCATATTAAATCGTATCAACCATAGTGTGTGGGAAATAATAGAAAATGTTATTCTATGATGGTGTTTAATCTTCACATTAGGTAAGTAAGATGTGTTAAACTGGGCTTGCCGGATGCCTAGTGAAGTGCACGTTTGATAACTAGTGTAGGTTATCTTCGGTAATCAATTAAGGTTGAGTTACTGTGGCGCCATATTTTAAAACCATTGAAGGAGTTTCTCCAAAGTTTGTGATGGAGATCGATCGCTACCCTAATGTCTTAGTACCAATCGATTTGTGTTGTAGCACAACCCGTAAGTGGTTAAAGGGATATGAGTACATCCGATTTTGTGACGAGGTACTCATCAAGCTAACCTGTGTCTCAAGTACATCGAATCAAGATAGAGTACACCGGAAGGGGCTGTTGGAGATTTAAATGCCAAAAGTAGTGATCAACATTTTGGGTTCTCAACCGAGGTTGAATTCACATGGGTAAAGTGATACAAAACCTACGCACGTATAAAATCATAAATTCATGCCTGCCTCCTCGGACTGATGCTATGGAGCCTTGTATACGAGTACTAGTAGAAATTTTACAAATAAAATTCAAACTCAAGATTTTAATAAAACCTATTTTTGGTATTTAGTTTTGAGGTATGGATTAAGGAATGGAATCGGTGAGTGTTCTAGATGATAAAATTCATACAAATTGCATTTTGTTATTAATGCTTGCTAAGTACATCTTTGTAGTCACCTCTTTATAACTCCACCTTTTACTAGATATTGATCTCGGCGGGCAAGCATCCGATCGAGATATGGACTCCAAGAGAGTGCATTAGATGTTGACATCTTTTGAGTAATTAGTATCCATGTAATATATTTTATTGTACTTGGATCGTATATATAATTAAAGTATTGAACATATAGTTTACGTGATAATGGAAAGTAATGGAGTTTTCATTCCAATATCTAATTATTGTTTCGTCAAGTAACATATTGAAATGGTGTATTAATCGATAAAATATCGAGCTTACTCGATGATTTATTAGTTAATGTGCTCATATCAAAGGTAATTAACTCAAGATTAATGGCAAAACTCATAATCATTATCTAAGGTTAATTATGCGTAGTCGTCACAATTTTGCTCTCAAGAATAAAAATATTTTACCCCTGGATAAATAAGCAAGGTTAGAAACCTATGGGGTTCTTTTCCTTCAATTTTAATAGTACTACTCCACTTACTTCCCTTCTGATTCGGATTTTATTGGGGTAGGTTAAAACCACACTGGTAGTTGATCCTATTTAATCATACGGAACAGTGGTTCGCTGTCATCTACTAATGATTAGCTCGGTTTTTCTTTATTGGTAGTGTTAGCTAGGACAAGCCTACATAGAAGGATTTATTCTTATGTTCCCCTAGATGAAGCAAATGCTGCCTACGGAGTGTGTAAGTATGCCTCTTTTAATAACATCTTCATTAGAGGTAAGTAATTAAGTATGCCTCTTTTAATAACATCTTCATTAGAGGTAAGTACTTTAACTCCCTAAACCTCACTCTTGTCAAAACTAGTTGTACGTTTCCTTTGGTTGGCACTTGGCAGTTTGTTTACTGGATCGGGGTACTTATATATTCCACCGTGGACCAGCAAAACATGAGTATCAACTTGTTTAAGAAGATATCAGTGAGAAAATGAGATACAATGTTAAAATTTATGCAGGCGTAACCAAGCTTTTTATTCAATCATGGCTCCTGAACAATATCACAATGCAGCTAGTTTCCTTTGAAATGCAAATTCGGTGTGACGTCATTACATAGAACAGTGCTAAATTGTCCGGGTTGCCGGTAACGCATCCTACTCAAGTCCAGGGGCCCTGAAAAAGATGGGACATGTACTGGACAGTTGCTGCTAATTATTGCATAGATAGATCCTGTTACTTGAACATGACACTAGACCGAAATAATCCAAAGTTTTCTGGATGACCTAATATCCTTGTTCGGTTCTGGGCATCCATTAGCTGATATTTATCTTCTTGGAATCATACATTCTTATCCGCTTTTACTTTCTGACCAGTGGTGTGAATACTCCAATTCCCTGCATGTCGATGCCAGCTCCAATGGCGAAGCAACAAGTGTTATCAGTTACAGTAGATGAAAAGTAGTGCTATTCATGGACACAGTCACAAGGAGGGAAAAATTTCTCCATGTCGTTCCTTTGTCCTTCTGCCACTGTCCCCATTAGATCAACAAACCTAGAAAGAGGTATCGTCAAAACCAATCACTCAACAGCAGAAATTATATCATTCCAAGTAAAACCAATAGTTTTTTCCAGAGTGTATACAGTTACAAGAGGCTTGGGCTGGACTGCACCTGATAGCCCCGGCCGAGCGACGACTGTCACTGGAAAGAGGTGGCAAAAACAACTAATAAGATAGCAACAACAAGCTCAAAACAAGATGGGGATCAATGCAATGCACCAGCAAGATGTAGCAGCCGATTCCGCTAGGTTGTTTAGAGTTTAGACTTCCATGTGTGCAACACAACTGTAATGAAGTTGGTGCTCTCATGCATGCACAGTGTGCAGTTTGGCATTATTTATCACATCAGCCCTGCGAGCATAAATCTTTTTATTAATGGCCGCCTCAGATAGGCTTAGCTGTTGCTGGTACATTTAACATAAGTAGGAGTAAGATACAAAGGCCACGTTCATGGAAGGATGGATCTCAGATCAGTGGATTCCTTAGGCCACCGAAAGCATGTGACTGAGATTAGTTACTATGCTAGCTGAAAGATGCGTAGCTAAATCTTGGCCAAAATGACACCACAAGAAAGTGCAGAAAGCGGAAAAAGTATCACCGGATAGGGCATTGGCAGATACCTACCACTCCGCTGGTTGATGCTCTCTTGATGGATAAACAAAATTAATTAACTCCCTCTTGCAAAGAGAGCAAACTGAGCAAGTGCTGGTAAAAAGGAAAAGAAAGGGAATACGATTGGATGGATGGATCTGTACCACTGTTCATAGGATCTGCAAGATTTGGCGTGCAGGACCTTATTCCTGTGTGATGGATCGAGAAAAGTACACAATCATTGTTAAGTCACATGGCGTCAATCTTGCACGGCACATAAAACACAGTCAAGTGGGCTCGCATATGGCCGGAGCACTAGGCCACAACTGGTGCAAAGTGAAATTTTTTCTTCAATGGATGCAAAGCTTTTTCGCGGTACCACACGCAGAAAATTGACGCTCGATCGGTTTGTGCGAGATCGATCGATTTGCCCAACTTTAAAGGTTAAATTGTACGTAACGATCGAACGCAATTGTTGCGTGAAGGGACAAAGGAATCGATCATAGATGCCCCTCGCTGCAAAAGCTCGTACGTTCCGTGAGAAAAAGGCCAGGAAAGGTACGCGTGCACTGATCAAATTCAGGGCTGTAGGTTGCTTTAAGCTTGTGCGTGTTCAGCTTTCACTCGGTTTTTCAAGCAGCTCGACCTGCCAAGCTTATCCTGTACTTTTTTGCTAAGCTATACTGTTCGTTGCACCTTACAATAATGTGGTGTAGCTGTCTGGCCTGTACGCGCGCGTACGTATGGCGCCGCCGAATTGAACCTGCAATAACTAAGCGAAAATGGGGATGATCTATTGATCGATGCACGGACGGAATGCCGTACGTCGCGAATTCATAATGTGGTTGCCGATGGCCATTTCCCACAGTAATCGTCCCTAACCGTAGGATGTTTCATAATTGGCAATTACATACGATCGACAAACGACGGGCTAGAACTCTGGTAGACGTACTGAGACCGGTAGTAGTACTAGTCTTTGCCGTAGTCGCCGACGAAATCTCCAAGTCAGCGCAAACGGTAATTAGGACTGGCTACCCGTTCTTTTCTGAGAGGCTGGCTAGCTAGTCGTGTTCCTTGACTCCGGACACGCTACAGAGTCATGCAGAGCGTTCTTGGAATTTTGTTTGCGTTTAAATTTTACTTGGCCTCGACGGAAACCACCATTCTCCAATCCGCATTGCTTTTTCGTTAAGTACACTATCGCGAGGTTTAGGGCTTAACCAGCTTTAGGATCAATCTAATCAATCGCATCACTCTCTCCTGTCGACTGTACGTGCACTTGATGTACAAACATATGGCCGGAATCGGTTTTTCCAAGTCACATTGCTCCTGACCAAGAGTTGATCCATGTGGGCCATTCTAGCTGCCACGGGGGCCGCTGAGTGTTGTTGTTGTTATTTTCGCAGAAAAAATCGTTCTCTGATGAGCCAGCAAGGTTTATGGGATACAACAATGTGTCTACGCATACACATAAAGGGTTCCGGAGCGCATATGAAAATATCTCCTGATCCACAGGTAAAATTCCCTTACTCACCAGCTGATGCCGGCGTCTCAGCCGTTTTATCCACCCCTATGGCCATGGGTACAGAACAGCTGGGGACAACACGCCGCCAACTCCTCCTGTTTAAAGCGGCCCAGCCCCGCCAATGCAACCAAATATGTCGGTCGCGAGCGCAGCAAAATTCCGCCGACCTTAACTCTGGACGAACGTGAAACACCGATGGGGTAATAAAGGGCACCAACTAGATCGGATCAAGTAACTACCGTTGGCGAACGGCTTCACCGGGCGGCACCAAAGCGACCCGCGCCATTTGCCAACGCACTCCCTCCTCCGACCCACAAAGAGCCGTGAGAGAGAGAGCATTTCCTGCGATTTTTAAGATAGATTACAGCAACAAGGTAATGACTCAACGCGACTTCTCAATACTCTATTAATACATTGCCATTTACGACAGTGCTTCTTGCTTTCACATGCTGACTTTAGAACGTGAGCATGCATACACTTTTTTACAATTTTCTGGGTCCCTACTCATTAATATGATACACTCTTGTGTGATAAAATTCAACACATCTGTAAATGCACTCTTTGTAACAGAGTGGAGGATAGCTGCTTTTCAGTGGCTGCGTGGCTTGGCTGCAGGATCTGGCAAGTGAGTAAATATCGAGATAAATTATTTTTAAGATCGTTCAGAGATTTATATTGGCGACAGATATTACAGCAGCTCACCGGCCTCATTTACTGTCACCATCAATGTGAGCATGTTCACATAAGCCATCTCTCTTGCTTATATTCAGGAAGTTTTAAACGTCGGAAGATTCTTGTCAAGCTCTTTTCCTTGCGGCATGAAGCTAAACCATTAACGAATCACCAATTACTCAACATTCTTGTATAATGTCTTGATTAACCATGAATAGCCTTTCCTTCCTGAGGGAGTGGGGTATTCCTGCCCTGCCGAGTTTCTTGAATCTCTCTTCCTAGCTCAGCAAATGGCTACTTTCAATTCCAAAAATGGAAATAGAACAAATAAATTATCGCAAACAAATATTACAGAGCTGGAAAAGTGATTGACGGTTTCAATTTTGTTCGTCGATTGCTTCGGCCGGCGAGGGAGGCTGCCATTGGCTGACACCACTCCGCTGAACGGGGGAATGACCTGTGTGCCCCTCCGGCCGATCAGGTTCGTCGGTCTAAGATTGTCAACGGTTTTGTGGGTAAAATAAAGCGACAAAAATACCTGCAGAGTGGACTCGTTATGATACTCAATTGTGGGTGGTAAGGCGGCTGCCTACGTGGTAGGGCTTCGTGTCGAGACTGGATCAGAAAAGCCTCTGTACACTGTCTTGATTCCTGAGCCAAAAAGCTCTGGAGTATTCCCGGCACAAAGCACGTAAGGGACTGGCTGGGTGTCACACTGTCACACCGCCATGCGCGTTGCTTGTTCTATTGCATTGGGAGCAAAGCAAACAGGAGTAGACCTTTGTTACATAAGAAACGTGTATCGCTTCTTATTCAAATCAACGGTATAATCGATAGATATAAGTATTTAATCATATGAAGCATACGTAAGGTGTATACAATAAAATCATCTCGCATTTTTTATCACTTAGGACCGATTCGGCGATACGAGCAACAAGTTACGCACACCGCTTAGGAGCAGTAATTCGTCACGAGCGCCGGGCCCGCCATCCATGTATATATATACTCTCATATATAATTCCATGTAAACTCATAGCTAGATGTACAAACCAAAATGTATAAAAGATGTTTCAACTGCTAAGCAACTCTCTAGCAATAATATTGTAGATTAGATCACCACAGAATAATACCGTAGAACTTGGTCAAATCTAGTCCAAGTGCTTAACTCAGATAACAACTCGTAGGGATTTGGAAACACTTCATACATTTGGCATTCACAAGAAAGACTAAACGAATGAATGTTCAATCACAAGATCGGATGGTCGGGCCTTTTGACAATCATTGCTTGCATCTCACTACCTACTTAATTAAGCTGAGAGAATTTGACAATTGGTGGTTCTTTATATATCTTGATTCCTTTGTTAAAGAAATACAAGAAAACATCAGATTCAAGATTGGTAAATTGGATTTGTGTGCGTTTATGGTGATCGGGTTATTGTGTTCACACTATTTTAAAGTTCTTTACAGTTGAATCGATATGAAGAATTTTTAAGAAATAAAGGTTGGTGCTTTGGGCTTTATCATTTAACATGATTGTTTAGTTGTATGTCTTAGCTGAAATCAAAAATCCTATGCACAGTTTTTTTTATAGTTTTTATCTTTAGAGCATATTTAGAATTTGCATGAATTTCTATAGGAAAAATGTAACATTTCATATAGCTATATGTAAATTTAAAGTTTATGCAAGCCATGTAAATCTTAAGTTATATGTCGCTTGTAATTCTGTAATAGTAAAACATTAGGCATATATAGCCTTTGTTCTATACAATACCATAGTAGCATGTCTAAGCAGGCATAAAAGTGTTCACAGTACATGCAGACTGAAGGGCGCATTAGGTTTTGGCTTTAAAATACTTGGGACTTCACATAAAACAAAATTAAGGTATCTAAAATGTCAATTCATACCTAAGGCCTCTATTTTCGCTTTCACCCCTAGGGCATTCGAAATGTTATGTAACTAGGCTCAAGATTATTCTTAGTATGTACACAACTTTGTCCTATATAGAAGAGAGTGAAAAAGATGAGAGAGAAAAGAGCCACTTTTATTTAGTAGTAAGCCATTGTACGAGAACATATGTATATTAGTTATGCACAAAGAGAGAAGAGAGAGTTAAGGCACAAACATCTAGAGCCAACAATACTTTGATATAATATTGTACAATCTGGCTTTAGTGTACTTACTCTAGAATACAGTATGAATGAAAGATGAAGTGGAAGTAGTGGGGCTCTATTATTGTACTTGCTTCTAACATCTCATTCATGTAACATTAACTCTTTTCATCAACACATTCACATTGCCTCTTCCGATTTAAGAGCAAAACATACAATATCAAAGTCCTCTACTCACTTCGCATCTCTTATCCATGTCATCTCAAAAGTAAACAATAAAATTAGCTTGTTAACAAATAGCTATCTCAGAAAGATTGTATTTTGGATGCCATGTGTAATAAGATCTCTTCTCTCTTATACATAAATAATCTATCTTCTTTTCCCTCAGGCAATGTCAAGCACATTAAATAAGAGCCGCCTTGTTCTTGCTTTCTATTTTTTTCTCACTCTTCCATACAGGACAAAACTGATGTAAAGATGTTTTATAGGGGTTGGAGTGTGGCTTTACTATAGTTCTGTTTCAATACTATTCTCTCTATCTAATTCTATCCCAAATTTGAGAGTATAGCTAATCTTCTAAAACGACCATCATGCTGCAACCTATCTCCCCTCCTTTGACGATGCTGCTATTCTCCATTCTCTCCAATCAAGCTTTGCTTAAGCTAAAGCCATTCACATCTGCTCTCCTATCTAGTCTTGGGGTGCAAGCAGCTAGTATAAGCGACAGGGAAGGAGGATGGCGCTGGGGAATTAGCGGTTCGCTGACGTGGTGTAAACCAACCTAAGGCACGACAGAGAGGCAGAGAATGGGCTAGGAGGAGGAAGCCAGTGATGTGGAAGTGCACTGGGTTCCCGTTGTCTTCCTCACACGGGTAACGTGGGATCCACTGGATCTAATTGTCTTCATCGTCGCCGCAATGGGATCTGTCTAGATCCCATGACACTTGTATACCTTCCGTTTGGGCTGCCACATAGTGGTATAACATCAACTCGCCACAATGTCATCTCAGCTGGCTCAACTTCTGCTTGTCGCATGTGGCATGGGTGCAACTTCTAGCGCTCAAGCTTCATCCCTTGGGTGCAAAGCAGGAAGTGGAGGCGGTGGTGACAAGAAGCTAGTGTATGGTACACCGAACTAGCAGCAGAGCATTCCTTTTTTTTTTTTTTTTGCTCTTTTTTAGTGTTGTTTTCTATTGAAACTTGTTTAAACTTCAAATAAAGATGATAAAACATGTTAAAACTCAACTGAATTTTCATGAAACTCTGTAGCGTTAAATTTGCATGAAACTTATTGGCGAACTTATCGAAGCTGAAACTCAAGTTAACTTGGAGTTCCAAAACCTGAAACTCGCCAGATTTTGGCTTGTAATATTTTCAAACTTCTAAAAATGCGTGGAACCTCATCGAGGCATGAAACTGTTTCAACGTTCTCTTGAAGCTTCAAGGTTTAAAATTATATGAAACTCTGTTACTATACATGTAAATGGTATTAGTTGCACTCTTTTGTATTTACTCGACAGTATACTCCTACATATGTTCCTTCTAGTACTGTGGATATCCAAGCTTACATTACCTACTGGTGTTTCACACACATTGAATGGCCATGCACCTAGCTACTTTCAGCTCTAACATTAGGGACAAACTCAGGTGTGGTGTGTGCATCCCCATGGGCGGTAGAGTTATGTTGAATGAATGTATACAATTAAATAAAAGAAGTGGATATATACACTTGCATGGTTAAAGATGCATATGTAGTGATCTTGAAATGCTTAGCATATACACTTTGCATTAAGTTTTGAAATAGATTTAGGCATTTAACTATTAGCTTCGGAAGCAGTGCTATTTCTACCTACAGGTAGTTGACTTAGTAATTTAACACTCAACTTGACTTTTATTATCTAGGGGCTAACATCGCAACTCTCGCACACAGTCTCCAATTAATTAGGGCGAGCTTTCAAAACTCAAGAAACTACCACACTAGCCTCGCCTGGCTCCACCTAAATCACAGTGTTTTTAACTTTGATATGACATGACATAACAAATGTCCATAGTATAGCTTTTCAATGATCCTCAAGATAATTCTCAATTTCAATAAAATTACTCATTTATTTGCACAAAAATTTCCAAAATAATCCTAAATTCAGTGTCCCAAGCCTCGCTTAAGTATTATTGTTAGCCTTGCTTTGATATTAATCATGGTTACAACACAAATAAAACTCAGGGTTACAATTTGGGCATAAGGGATTCACTCCATCAAAGGTCGCTTTAACAATTATGACATAGCACTATTTGATTTAAACATCCTGATTGAAACATATTTCGAGAAACATGCATGGTCAACATCCAATCATATCCAAATGAACATGTTCAGCTATGGCCACATGATGTGTAATCTTGAGTTTTAGTATAAATCTCTACCGCCTTTGTCTTCACATCTGGTACTCTTTAGGTCTATCAACTTCATCCCCGTAAGAATTCAAATGTTTTTCAATGTATTCGCTAATCGAGAATAATTTCACAACAAATGAACTAAAAATAGAGAGAGAAATAAACTTCAAAAATCAATAAAATATCATTAATAAGAAACCAAACCATATTCTTCCACAATCGGAATTACTTAGGTCCCGAAACAACGCAAATATGCTCGTGATGAATTTGAGTTTGAGCGTCTAAAGTGGAATAATAAATAATTTGACAAACTTTGACAACATTCAGATTCTGAAGTCGTCCCGTTCATCAAAACATGAATAATGTCATCGCGTCCGATAACGTCCATCCCGTATTTTCTTTTCGAATCAAATGGTCAATTATTGAGATAAAGTTTTACGATCAGACGTTATGCCGATGGTATAACAACTGACTTTGCCGAATGCACGTCCAATCAATACGTCGAACATCCCATCATCAAACGATCATGGTGGATCGATCCACTGGTCCATGGATCTGGTCCACAGACTCGCTTGGCAAGTTTGATGCGCATCAAACTGCGGTCTCACGAAAGTTAGACAGACCTAATTTAACATCATGCATATGATCTGCAGTATATTTCGGACATGACGCTGACATGATGGGGTGGTGCCACATGACGCTAAAATCGACCGACATGTCTGTACTGATCCGCCGCCACGTAACAGATATCCCATCAATGCGCAATACGACCTCAGGTGAGTAAATAAGCCGTGCTTTCACCGGAGATGGGGGTGACAAATAAATGGAAATCAGTGGATATCTCACCGGATTTGATGCGCTACCTCTGCTTGACTTTGATGTAGATTGATGCGACGTAATGGTTGTGCGGCTAAGAATGTTTTATCTCGGAAAGAGAAAATGGGTTGACTCGGCGCGAGACCCGCTAAGGGTTAAGCATAGTGCACTCCGGAAACTCCGATTTGTGCCTATGCGTAACAAATCAAGGGGGGGCTTCAGCAACAGGCTTAGACCAAAACACGCATGCGTTGATGGGGATCCTCGGGACTTGAGTCATGCCTTTAAAGAGGCACCACGAAAGACATGTCTCAGTGCAGAACGGAATGCAAGATCACACAGAGCGGTGCGACTCGCTCAAACACGAGCATCTTTTCACATGGCCTCGATCCTACGAGCATTCGCAAAGCGTGTTGACATCCATCGAAGCGCGACGATCGACCGGCCAGATGACTTGATCGAACCGGCCAAGATCTGAAAACCCATAGTTTTCACGACACGAAGTTGGGCTGGCACGGGAGGAATGGGCTGGGGCCCAGAATGGGTTTTTTGCCCAAAAGGGCAGTAAAACCAACTCTTTCCTTATTTTTACCAATTAAATTAATTTTAGAAATTCATATAAGCTCATAACAATAGTAACAAATTCTCTAAAAATCTGAAAAAGTCTCTGTAAAAAATTCCTTGGAGATATTTGGAACTCAAATAAAAATATTTTTAACAAAAGTTTTTTAAACTTTAAAATAAATCTAAAATAACATTTTCTAAAAGGTTTGGTTCTAAAAGCAGTATTTAAAATCTAAATAAATTCTTAAAAATTTAGAAAAAAATTCTCGTAAGTTTACAAACAAATAAATAAATAAGCGAGAGTTCAAACTTTCAGGGTGTTACATATAGATAAACTGGTTAAGCTAAACATATGGTCGTGATGTATTTAGGTGGAACAACCGGGTACACCGGCAGCCCATACAGCCAATAAACAACCCCTGTATGCCATGATAAGCAATCCTGGCAATGTGGAAAGACAGGTGCTTTGCATCGCTAGCTACTCTTCGGCCAGTACAGTTGATGCGCAAAATATAAAACAAAGCTATCTCATGTTGACAAATCTAAACATCTCTTTTTAAAAATAAGAAGAAGAAGAGGATGCATGGCATGCATCTGTACATGCGTGTATAATTGCATAAGGTGGGGTTGGAGCAGGTGTCGACACTCCTGGGACAGCAAATCCCACGTGAACTCTCGATCAGAGCCACTGTGTTGATCGCAAATTGCAATTCCCTCGTGTCGTTGGAATTAATCACCCCGCGATTGAGTCCGTGGAACTGTATTAGCCGACTCAGCCCCGATAGTTGTATGCGATGCACCTTGTCATGTCAACATACGGGGGCGTGTAGTGCACCGTAGTAGTAGCCAGCTGACTTCACATGCACGCACTGATTGCCGTACAAGTTGCCTAAAAATTAAAACGTATACTTCCTGATTATTAAAGAGCAAAATTTAAAACAGTCGGAAAAAAACTTCTCACACTCATGCGCACAGGTACAACGGTCACGATCAGCACTGAAAAATAACTGCTTCAGTAATGCGCGCATTTGCAGTCTCTTGAACTCTTGAATTTGCTCTTTAAAAAAGATCATGATCTGGATCAATTGTCCTGTGTTCTAGACGCTGTGCAAAGAATTAGCAGCAGGTGGTATATATAATTCATAGGCTACAGACAAAAGCAAGCAGAAGAAATCTTCGACAGCGACATGGCGTAGTGCTAGTGTGTGTTTGAGACTACATTTTCTTTCTTTTCTTTCTGTAACAACAGGGGGGATGTTTGAGATTAAACAGGGACTGTTTGTTGCAACAGGGATTTCATATGATCTCCGTCGATCAACTCGTGCTACGTCGGTATTGGTTAAGCGATCGATTAGCCCTGGAGTAGGAAAACCGACAAACCGTAGAGTTCCGGCAGTCGTTCGTTTGGGCTCAAGTTCCCTCGACATGCGAGATGGGCGCAGGGGCAGGGGCAGTGGGCAGGTGGCAGGGCGTTTCTCCTGAACAATTTAGAGCGGTGTAGAAAGTCGTCCCTGACGATCCTCTCTCAAGAGTATGGCGAGTGGGACACGTGACGTACGTGCTGGGTCATTGCACTTAAGAATCCAACAAAGCCATAACATGAAGCTACTTCCGGCACCTGTCCTGGGTGCATAAAACAACTCATCCACGGCGCCAGAGCAAGGTGACCAAGAACGTATATACAAAAACCACGAGGCGACTGACCGACTGGACCGACCTGGAAGAGACATGGCATGGGCACCCCATGTTTACTGTACGTACGCGGGCTTTCGTGGCAAAGCCCTCGCATATGGCTTTGAATAGTCCATGGCCCAGTATATACTAGTCTTATAAAAGTGCTGTCGTTTAGCTGCATAAAAGCTGTTTATACTCACTACGTGGCGGGGCGCAGGGCTGCACTTGTCAAAAAGGTGCCGTGCACATGCATGCTTCGCGCAAGCCACATATCGCGCCGTTATTTCGCCGAGGCCCAAATCCTACTCGATCCAGAGAGGTGTTTATACGTGATTTTTTTTTGTAAGTTATATAAATACAGCAGTATAAAATAAGTAGTAAATGGTAATTATTTACTCGTAACTAGTTTGTGGAGATCGATCTGCATACGCCGGGCAAACTCACCAAATGGATTTAACTAAGACCCGGTCGAAAGCCAGGGGTAGCGAGACGTAGAAGCTGTTACTGGTCGGCGGCTGGTACAAATGCATGGTGTCAGATGCCAGTATTATATGCTGCGCGTCCTGTTCAAAGTTGTCCAGGGATTGCTAACCCAGCCAGCTGTGCATGGATTCACCGGGCGTAGTTTCAGGCAGATCAGATGTGCGCTCGCCACCGTGTGCAAGTTCAGCAGTGTGTCCACGTAACCACGTATTTGTCGCCAGCACCCAGAGACGGGATCGAATGGGGCTTCGTGTCTGGTACTCTGGCTGCCTTGAGATGAGAGACGGTACGCAATGCACATGCACTGGCGTGCTTGAGGTAAAACGCCTAGTACTCCGCTTCGCCAAGCTTCGTTCATATCCATACGAGACTACGATAAGTTGCCAGCGCAAGCTTGAAGATAAGCTCGGAGCACACTAGTTAACACCCAGGAGATTTTAGGGGTTGATCCAATGCAACTGGGCCTCCGCTCCGCTTGTCTCTGGGGTGGGCTGTGAGGTTATGAAACGCTGTGGAGAAAGCGAAGGTCGGCCATCGCCGTGACGGTGGGGTTCCCAAAAAGCAAGCGTCAGCGCATCAATCTCCGGGTTAGGCCAATCTATATATGGAGCACCGATCCATCTCGCTCTCGGTCGAGCCACATGATTCCATCCAAGTCCAACTTGCATATATATGGAGCTTTCCCCGTAGTTTGGCCCCGTCCTTAATCCGGTAGGAAACAAACTGCCGTTACACGCCAACAGTACATACACCGTTCATGTCCGTCGTATGGTACGTACTGTATGCAAAAGCTGGACATCAATCTTGGGAGTCGATCTGCACACGAAACATCTGCTTACACCGTTGGTGATCATTTTGTGTGCATACTTCAAACCTGATCGCATCCAATTCGTGCGTCTCATACGCAGGACGTTTCAAAATTCAGGTGTGGCCTTCAACCAACAGCAATATATTGTTATTTCTTCAGCTTCTTTATGCTGTTGTAGAAGCACAGATGGTGATTTTATTCTGAGCTTGTCATGGTAGTACACCGGGCAGAGTTTAATTTGAATTTATTTGCTGGCTGCTATATATCGATCTCTTCCGCGTTGGTTAATTAGGTGACGCACGCGAGGTGGCAAAACCAACTGAGGGGCGGCACACCGGACGCGAGAGAGACGTGAACGATCGACATGCATGTACGTAGGTACGTACGCGTCGATCGGTACGTACGTCTCGATCGATAACAATCATCGCCAAATGGGCTGGTGGAGCTTCAGCTTCCGTCCTTATCGGTTATCATCTCTACCGCCTTGCTTTTGCTGGTACATATATCCTGGTTGAACTCCTTTGAAATGCAATGCAATCGTCTTTCGTGAGTTCCAAATAACATTTGTTGAGCATCTGTCTTGATATGCTTATGTTGCCGTGAAGCAAGGTCGCTGCAGTGGCATGTATCCATCTTGTGCAGCCTCGATCAGCATGGTGGTTTTCTGAGATCTGATTTGTTGGTCCTTACAGCAGATGCTCAGGGGAGTAGAGGACAAGCTTTGGCTAGACCTTATGGTAAGAATCTAATCTAGCTAGCAATGGCCTATTCATTTGGAGTGTATTATCTCTTAAAAGTATATTTAAATAATTTGACAATACATATGTGATTTATTCTTAAATGTAGTGCTTTAAAATGACTTGGCAATACATGTATGATTTTTCTTTTTTTGAAAAATAGATTGTTGCGTAACTCCATCTGTGATAGTTTGATATTATATATTATAGGAGAAAAATATATTCGGCCTCAGCTTCGCAATACCTTTCATATGTGGATCCAAACTTTATTTCTGTAAAATACTTGCATAGCAAAAACAGCAACCTAGCATACACATAATATTTTTTATTTATATCAAGTATCGCTTTTAATTTCTATTATTGCAATGATGATCTTCTTTCTTTCAATACTTCCATTTAGTGCAATATCGGCATTTCTTATATCAGGTATAGCCGAAAGTGAACATCTCACCGATGTATCACTTTCTTTTAATCTCTTTCTATTCCATAGTGAGGTCCACCAAACAAAGATTCGTAGATCTTTGTTTTTTAAAAATGTTTTTTAGCTTTATTATTTATTTTCTAAGCCATTGCAATAAAAATTTGTAATAGATTTTTATTATATAATAGTTAAAGTACAATTTCATATATATACAACTGAATTCTACGTCTGGTTTTATCTCTCAAATTTGCTTATATTTATGAAAAATTGACTTTTGAATAGAAACAAAAATTACATTTTTCTACTTTAATTATGGAATTGTAAAAACAACCTTTTATTTTATTTTATTTTTATTCTTATGGTATTTTTGTTATGTTATTTTATTTAAGTTCAAATTTTATGTTTTGAAATTAGAGCAAATCAAATACACTAACTTCCTTTAGATGTTTATTCCTTAATTGCAAGTTAATTTTATTGTTAATTTTATTTAATTTTGCTAATCAATTTTACGTATATTATAAATTGCATAAAAATCCATCTACTAATTTGTATATAATTTTTACATCGAATTTTAGCTATGTATAAGTTTTTAATTTAGAGTTTATATGAAAGTTAAAATGGCCAATTTTATTTTATTTTTGTACCCCAAATTTTTGTTAATTTTTTTTTATAATAGGTATGGATTCTTTCTAATCTAAATCTAATCCGTATTAATCAGTTGTTATTGTTTTATTTAATTTTGAATATTAGTTTAGGTTATACTGTTGATATACAAATCCAATCACGCTTAATTTTTATCTAATTTTATTCCAAATTTGTATCTAATGTTTTTCGAGTGGATTTAATTATGAGTTCGATATGAAAATAAAAAAATTATTTTTTATATAATTTTCTTAAAAAAATGTAGGCTAGATTTTGGTATACAAATCCAACCCACAGGCTCTTATCTAACTTTATTTCCAAATTTTACCATAAAGTGCTCTTTAATTTTGGAGTTCATACGAAAATCAAATGTATTACTTTTTTATTGGTAATTTTTGTTATTTTTTATTGTACTCTGGATAAAACTCCTTCTTTTAATCTAAGCTCACTGTGAATCAAAATCATTGTAGATAAACATAGATATTTTCTTTAAATACAGCATTCAGTAGTAGCTTTTAGTTTAACTCTAGTAGTTATGCGGTCTATCGATTGAGGGGTGAAATGTTTTTTGTGAGAATTTCTAGCATATTTTTATTTTTAATAGAAGATTTTTCTCTTCGATTAATATGAGAATTTTTAGAACTTTTCTTCTTTTTAAAGATTACGTGTGATTTTCTCACGCTTGAAACACAATAAAGGTGCCTTTGAATATTATTGCTTGTTTTTTATTTATATATAGATGGGCAGGAAGTATGCGTCTATGGCTGTTTGCTTTTGTAAACAAATCAATGGGCCAACAATGAGTTACTCCCAGTAGATCAACGGACTTGCCAATCTTATTGAAAGGAATTGCAATTCGAAAAAGATAGCGCTAATCTGAAAAGGAAAGTTGGGATTGTTGAGGACCGCGAAATAACTGCACAGTTATACCGTTTTGGCAAAGTTTCGACAGAAAAGAAATAATAAAAGAGAAAGTGATTTTAATGGACTTCTAAGTTCGGCCTATGTCATACGAGGCTTTGGACTTTTTATTTTTCAGATGGGCTGGGCTAATTTTTATTTTCCTGTTTCTGGTGAGTCCTTTCATCACAGACCTAACTTTGGGGCTGGGAGAATGCTAATTTTGAGCTTCTGGTGTGGCTTGACTGCTTCGGCCAGGCCCTAACAATGGAGGCTTCTAAATCCACATGATCTTCTCTCACACAAGAAGGAAAACCTTTTGTTATAGCTGTCGTCCTCTTCATGCTTTTAAGGTATAAGACGCAAGCGCACACTTTGACGCACACACACAGTGCATGCGTATGCGACACGTGTTAATGAAATTTTTTAGAAACATCAGGGAATCAGAAGCATAGAAATTACGCTGTTCCACTAAACGTGTATGTGTGAAATTTTGATTTCAATTTATTAGTGTGGAGAAATGTGAGTTGCATCACGGGGGATGAACTCCAAAACCAGAGAGAACCAGCGCCGTTGCTCTCTCCTGAGCCATATGTTAAGACAGGACAGGTGGGGAGAAATCCATCCCATTCCCGTGCGTATGTACTTTGAAATGTCTAGGGAAGCACGGTAGATTTGTTTCGGAAAATACAATTATTCTCCCTTTGAAAATTTCAAATTCAGGTAGTAGACATCTGGTTCTGTTAATGGAAAATTGTCTACATCTACACTTTCTTAATAGACGTTTTGCTCATGTCTGCATCTGTCAAATCCAACGCAATATTTATCTGATCGGAGCACCCATTGACGTAAAGCTTCTTGCCTCTCCCCTAACGTGCACTGAATACCTGCATGCTAAAGCGCGGAGCCCTTGATGAAGCTTCTTGCCTCTCTCCTGTAGCGTGCTGGTGTGCACCCACTCAGGCGTGCTTCTAAGCCCGCACATAATACGATGAGGCAAACAACGAACTGATCACCTGCACGGCTGCCAGGTACAAAAACACACCATCTGCATGCTCAGCAAACATAATCCGTTACGCACCTCCGCCTGCACGATCCGGCGATCAGCCTCGACACGAAAAAATAATTCGCTGCTCTAGTTCAGAAATGGAGGCTTGGTGGTGGAGCGGCGGGGCGGAGGTGATCATGGGGCCCAGGGTGCATTAGCGACTCGTAGTTGAGGTTTGGGATTCCGGCGCCGAGTCCGACCTACGGCAACGACCTCCAGATTAGGCTTGATTCCCTACCTCGCGCCTCGGCGACCCCATGCCCGGATCCATCATGGAGGGAACGGACAAGACCAGTACGCTGAGCCGTACGCACTCTGTCGTCGCGCACGCCCGTTGGTCTGTCTCCTGGCCATGGTCGTGCGCCCACCGCGGCGTCCGCATGCTGGCCAACGCCAACCGGTCCAGGCTTCGGTATGTGCAGGCCGCGTGGTTCCGCCGGTTTTACTCTAAGCGCGCGCGGTCGCTGGCCGCGACTTGCAAGGCGTGGAACTGGAAGGTGGTGAAGCGCGTGGCCGTGGGTGGCCTGCGCGCGGCGCGTTCCACGGAGATTTGAGACGGCGCGACCGCAGCCGGGGCTGTGCCGGTCATTTGTTGTTGTCGCCTCCGCCCGTGGCGGCCAGCGCCTTCGAGCGCTGGGACGTGCAGGCCAATTCGTTCGGCATGATCTCTAGTATTTCTCTGGCTGACGATTGGTACAGACACAACTAATCTGCGTTTCTGCCAGAGCGTCACTGCTAATATTTTCTGCCGTGTGGCGGTTAGTATGTATGCGTGACCAGCGCGTCCCTGTGTTGCAGGATGGAGTACAGTGGCAGCATATCTTCCAAACGTGATATTGGTGTGAAAAAGTGTTGCATGTGTAGATGCAAAGCTAAGCATACGACATTGCGTCCCGCCAGACTTCCTGGCCCAGATTCTTGGTAGAATCGCCAGAACTGTAACCACCGGTTCTGTAAATCGCTACTGGCTAATGGCTTGGTGATTCAATCCTCCGATAGATAAAAGAAGAAACGCTTTGAGGAGACCGTCTGAATGCAAATTCGGGTCGCATTTGGCCGCATTTCTTCGTAGATTCGCAGAGCAAACGATGCCGCTCTAACGCTCACAAACGAGTACTTAAATCCTCTCGAAGACGGCTATTAGCACGCCACCATGAGAGAGAAAAAATTACAGACCTAGAGCAGCTGGGCTCCAGGCCTCCAGCTAGGTGGTATGTAGGATGATGTGTTCATGTGGGAGAGAGCATGCACATGAAAGTTGGGGTCAGATACGTTGAGGATTTGATTTGACATTTAGCAGCATCATTTCTTATTCAGTTATTCTTCTGGGTCTCTAACTTCTGATCATCTGACTGCAAAAGGCCAGGTAAGTCTAATACGGAAGTGGAGATGGCAGGGGTGAAGTCACGAAGGTGACAGCTGAAGACACTGCATGACCCGGTGTTGAAATTAATTTGGAGCATGCTGTCGGGCGTTAACTCGCCCAATCTTTGATTCAACCAACGTTGGGGCTTAGACTATCTCCAGCCATGTACTTTAAATTTGATTTCCTACA